>PVJN01033616.1:0-23318 GCA_004026805.1 Lasiurus borealis | reverse complement strand
TTTTTTTTTTTTTTACAGCAGACCCTTTAACATTTCTTGCATTGCTGGTTTGGTGGTAATAAATTCCCTTAGTCCTTTTTTGTCTGTGAAGCTCCTGACTTCACCTTTAATTTTGATTGAAAGCCTTCCTGGGTATAGTATTCTTGGATTAGAGCCTTCTTTTTCATGACTTTGTATATTTCATTCTATTCCCCTCTGGCCTGATGAGTTTCTCTTGAGAATTCAGTTACTAGTCTTATGGGAGTTCCTTTATAGGTAACTTTCTGTTTCTCTCTGGCCACTTTTATGATTCATACTTTGTCATTGGTGTTTGCCAATTTAATTATAATGTGCCTTGGTCTCGGTATTTTGGGGTTCATTTTGCTTGGGACTCTGTGAGCTTCTTGGATTTGTATGGATTTTTTCTTTCCTATATCGGGGAAGTTTCTGTCATTATTTCTTCAAACAGGTTTTCTATTCCTTGCTCAGTTTGCACTCTTGTGGAACACCAGTTATATGGATATTGTTTTGTCTTGTGTTATCCCAAAGTTCCCTTAGGCTCTCCTCTTGCTTTTTAATTTTTTTTCTAGAAGCTGCTGTACTTGGGTATTTTTTCCTACTTTGTCTTCTAGCTTGCTGCTGTGGTCCTCTGCTTCTTTTAGTTTACTTTTGATGCTTTCTATTGAGTTCTTTACAGCAGCAATGTCATTTTACATTTCTTCTTGATTATTCTTCATTTTCTCTTGGTTCTTCTTCATTTCCTCTTGGCTCTTCTTCATTTCTTCTTGGCTCTTCTTCATTTCCTCGTGGCTCTTACTCATATTGTCGATTTTGTCTTCCATTCTTTTCAGCCACCTTATGACCATGTCTCTGAACTCTTTCTCTTGCAGGTTTATTTCTGCTTCTATTTCATTTACTTCTCTTCTGGTGATACCTGCTTTTCTTTCATATGTGGGCTGTTTCTTCATCTGCCCATGGGTGTCTGATTATCTAGTTCTCTCTCCTTATCTCAGGTGAAATCTCATTTCTCCCTGTGGCATGTAGAACTCTTCTGAGTCCAAGTGTTTGCACCGATTGAAGAACTATGTTCTGGGTCCCTCGGCTGTTCGGTGGGTGCTGAGCTAGCTTTTCAGACCACTGTAGACATCCACTTCCCCCTGAAAGATGGTGTGGTCTCTGTGTTCACGCTGGTGGCTCTGGGGGACAAAAACCCGGTGGCAGTGGGGCTGCCTGGTCAGGGGAGCCCTGTCCAGCATTCCCCCACCTTCTCCTGGAGGATAACTGACTATTAATTTGCCAACAAACACTCCCAATGTGACCCTCAGCTGTTCTCACTGGCTGCTCAATGACAATGCTCCAGGCACACATGTCTATTTCGCCGTCATTTTTTTCCTTTCCCTCTGTCCACTTCTGTAACACTGGCTGAGTCAGCCACACCTCATGTTTTGCAATGGTACTGAAATTTCTATCTGATTTAGAGGTTTTCTTTCTTTCAAATTTTTAGATGGTATTGCATACCTTCAGGATAAAAATCCAAACTCTCCATGTTGAATGGTTTTTAAATTTCTGGTTCACGGACCTCTGTAAATTTCTGAGGAGACAGATGAATCCTCCACCTGCTTGTATTGGAGCGCTTCCACTGTCATCTGCTGCTTTTCAGTTTACAGGCCCCACTTCACATTTTTTTCTGCAAGACTTTTGGAATCATGGTTTCATCTTTTGCAGCTATAATATGTAATGTGTCTGATATAGAACAACTATATTAAAAGTGTTTGCTGAATTAAAAATGTCTTTCCTCTTTCAATGTCTGTGTTTATGGTCAGTCTAGTGTACAACCTTCATATATAGGTTACTTTAGAGACTATGCCTGTATCTGTATTTCAGCAGTATCCCATTGTCCTATATAATAAAGAGGGAATATGCAAATTGGTCATCACTCTACCACAAATATGGCAGTGCCCATAGCCACAAAATGCTGGCACCCAGTCCTCTCAGCCCCGCTAGAGTCCCCTAGTCCCTGGGGGTTGGCTGCTGGGAGTGGGCAGCGTGAATGGCCTGGTGGAATGCTTGCTTTGTTGCTGTGGCAACGAGGCAAGCATTTCACCCCGGCTGTGGAGGGCCTTTTGGCAGCAGGCATAGAGTGGCCAGGGTGGCAGGGGAGAGGGACACTTGCATCATTGCCCCGTGATGAGGTAAGTGTTCCCACCCTTGGGGCTTCTAGCCGAGCTGGGTGCAGAACACTTGTGTCATCACCCCCGTGACAAGGCAAGCATTCTGCACCTGGCCATGGAGGGCCTCTGGCCAGAGAGGGCAGTTGGGGTCATGAGGCTGGCCAGGGAGGGCAGTTGTGGGCCATGAGGTCAGCAGGGGAAGGCATTTAAGGGTGGTCAGACCATCAGGGGGAGCAATTGGGACAGATCAGGGTATCAGTCAGAATGGTTAGGGGCGATCAGACAGGCAAGCAGGCGAGTGGTTAGGAGCCAGCAGTCCTGGATTGTGAGAGGGATGTTTGACTGCCAGTTTAGGCCCAATCCCAGAGGGACTTTCCCTGATGGGTCTCAGATTGGAGAGGGTTCAGGCCAGGCTGAAGGTCATACCTCCATGCATGAATTTCATGCACTGGGCCACTAGTCATCCTATAATGGAGATTGTGTTATTTTTCCCTTCAATGAAAGAATATAAACATCTAATGTGGTTGGAGGTTAAAAATGTCTGTTGCAAATCTATCTGAAATGAAGTAATAGTTGCTGGGTATTGGCACAATACTTTACTCTTAGTTCTTAATAATGCTTTATAAAAGTGAGTAAGTTTACCTCCATCCTATTTTTATTTCTTTAAGGTATTGAAATATGGAAGAATAGTAGGTCATATAGTTTTCCCCTTTTACCTATTTAAGAAATTTTTCTTGACATTGAAAAAATGTTATTTACTGACATGGAAAAATATCCATGATCAAGTGTGAAGAAAGCAGGTTATAAACAGCACTAATATTTTCATCTATTTGTGTGTGTGTGTGTGTGTGTGTGTGTACACATATGTATATGTATGTGAGCTAGAGTTGATGGTCTAAAATCCTTTAACCCCATTTTTAAAAATTGAGTTCATTGCGGTAGCATACTATCTAATAAAAGAGTAATATGCAAATTGACCATACCTCTGCTACATTCACCAGCCATGCCCACCAGCCAATCAGAATGTCATCTTTGATGGGTTAATTTGCATACATAAGCACCCAGCACTTGGGTCCTGGGAACATCCTGGCACCCAGGTAACTCTGAGATAGACCCTGTAAGGGCCCTGAGCAGCCTGGGAAGGGCCTGAGCCATGGGGCTTCTGGGCAGGGCCAACCCTGCTATCAGAGCCAAGGGGGCAGAGGCAGAGCTGGTGATCAAAGGGAGCTGGGGGTCTCCTGCCCAGAGGCTTTTGGCCTGGGCAGGAAGGGGCTGGTGATGGGAGGGAGCTGGGGGTCTGCTGCTGAGGCCAAAAGCATGGGCCAAAGGCTTTTGGTCTGGGCAGGGGCAGAGCCGGTGTTCAGAGGCTATTGGCAATCCGTGTGAACTACAGAGAAAACATGTTTTCTTTTTTTTTTAAATTAAATCTTTATTATTCAGATTATTATATTTGTTTCTCTTTTTTCCCCTCCATAGCTCCCCTCCACCCAACTCCATCCTTTTCTCTGCCCTTACTTCCCTCCCATTGACCTCATCCATAGGTATATGATTCGAAACATGTTTTCTGATTACTCATTGGCTAAGCTCCCTGTATGCCACTGCTGATATTCTTAGTAACTTGGGTAATAAGAATCCAAAAAGGTGACCTAGGGTTTTCCACCACTTCTGGAGTAAAAAACAAAGGTCTGCTGCTGTAAGACTAAGAAATGTCATATCCTGCCCTAGTCAGTTTGGCTCAGGGGATAATGCCTTGGCCTGCCAACTGCAGTGTCTGTATTCAATGCTGTTCAAGGGCATGTACTTAGGTTACAGGTTCCTCTCTGGCGGGGCCCAGGTCAGGGCTTATGCAGGAGGCAACCCATCAAAGTGTTCTTCTCACTTTGATGTTTCTCTCTGCCTTTCCCTTTCTCTTCCACATTCTCTAAAAGTCAATGGAAACATATCCTCAAGTGAGGATAAAAAAGAAAGAAAGAAAGAAATGTCATATACTATGAAAAATACATCTTGTAAATGCCTAAAGAAAGTTGTCATTTTTTCATGGTGAAGGGACTAGAGTCCGTGTTGAAACACCTTGGTGGCTGTGGTGACTGGCAGTAGCTGCAGCAGTGGGGTGATGGGGCTGATGTCTTCCCCTGATCAGCCCCGTTGCCTCCCACAAAGGGATGCCAGACTGTGGCTTAGGCTCGCTTACCGGGGGGTGGGGGTGGGACACTGAGCAGGCCTAACCTGTCAGTAGGATATCCCTCGAGGGCTCCCAGTATGTGAGAGGGGGCAGGTTGGGCCGAGGGACCTCCCACCCCCAGTGCATGAATTTCATGAGCTGGGCCCTTAGTTAGTTAATAAAATTATATTATAGCTCTATAATTCTATAGTTAAATATAGAATTATATATAGAATATGTATCTGTATATTGTATTGTGTGTTTACTACCCCAAATCAAGATTCTTTCCATCACTATTTATACCCCCCATATCTTCTTCTACTCCCCTACCCCCTTTCCCTCCAGTAATCACCATAATGTGGTTGTTTTTTTCTTTTGCTTAATCCCCTTACCTTTTTCATCCAACCCACATCTTTCTCCCCTCTGGCAACTATCAGTCTGTTCTCTGCATCTATGAGTCTGTTTATATTTTGTTTGTTAGCTTATTTTGTTCATTAGATTCCACATAAAATTAAAATCATATGGTACTTGTCTTTCTCTGGCTTGGTTATTTCACTTAGCACATGTTCTCCAGACCCATCCATGCTGTTGCAAAATGGTAAGATTTCCTTATTTTTTATGGCTGTATAGTATTTCATTGTGTAAATGTAGCACAGCTTTTTCATCCACTCATCTACTGATGGGCACTTGGGCTGCTTTCAAATCTTGGCTGTTGTAAATAACTCTGCAATGAATAACAGGTGTGCATATATTCTTTCAAATCAGTGTTTGGGGTTCCTTTGATATATTACCAGAAGTGGAATGAATCTCTGGGTCATAAAGCAGTTCCATTTTTAATTGTTTAAATTATCTTACTCTCATGATATTTTATTTTAACACTTTTGTTCACAGCACTCTTCCACATAAAACAGTGCCTTCTGGATTCTCCCCACGTCATCATGCTTATTTCTCTCGCATATATAGACGTTGTTTTTCATTTTGAACCCAACTGCTTCTTCGATTCCATAGCAAATTTCCCTTCTGAGCATGTGGCATAATTACCTCCATGGCAGTGTTCTGAAAGTAAAACAGGCCATTATGTGAGAGAGGCTATAGTCTAAATGGAGAGACCAGAACTGAGTTCCTTTTAAATTGCAGGACAGAGGTTGAAAATTACCGACATTATAAATTACTTTGTCAATAAAGGTTTTGTCCCTATCTTTTATTTTTTCCTTTTTGTTGAATTTACTGTGGTGACACTGGTTAACAAAATTATACAGGTTTCAGGTACACAATTCCACAACACATCATCTGTACACTGTATTGTGTATTCACCACCCCAAGTCAGTCTCCTTCCGATACCACTTATCCCCCCTGTACCCTCACGTACCTTCCCCTCCCTTCTCTTTCCCCACAGCAATCACTATACTGTTGTCCATGTCCATGAGTTATCTCTCTATCTCTCTCTTTGCTCAATCCCACCTCACAAGGCAGTTTTATTTTTAATTTTTGGAGGTAACTCCATAATGCTTTCCACAGTGGCTGCACCTATCTGCATTCACACGCTTTCCCTTTTTTTGACAATGTATTCATTGATTATACCCTGTGAAGACTATTTTGTGTTTTATATTATTTTAAGTTATCAGAAGAATTACTCTTGTCAAATTTTCCTAGCATTAAGTACCAAGCTGCCGTAGATACTTACCATAAATGAAAATAACCTGAATTATATTCAAATAACATTTTGTGTAAATTCAAGTGGTAAATATGGATTTAAAAATATTATAAGTCCACTGCATTTGAATGACTAGGTGGAAATGTGCATATTGAACATGATGGTATGAAAAATTGGTAGATGGGCATTTACAAGTGAAAAGGCAGATGTAGAGGCCTTTCACAAATACAGAAAATTGAGCCATTTCTTTTAACTTTTTTTTTTTGTATAAGAAATAGCTATAATTTCTTTAGACTCTTACTGTGCATGTTGATTTAAGTTAATAGGTAGGTACATTTCTTTTGTACATGGAAGTATATGGGTTTCTTTTGTATATAAAAATGCCAGGCAAATGGATAATGTGCAAGTAAAGAGTATGCACTCTGGAGCTTGATTGCCAGGGCCCAAATTCCAATTTTGCAATTTACTTGCTGTGTGAGTCTGGACAAGTCTTCTGTGCCCCACTTTGCGCTTATGTAATTGGGGATAATAATAGTACTTACATGATAATTCAAGGAGTCAAATTTGTAGATATAGGAAGGGGGGAAGGCAGTCATCATTATCAAGTCACCTAATGCTCATCGAACACATTCAAGGTGCCAACACTGTGCACAAATGTTGTATGTAATATATCATTTAATCCTGAAATACCTCTTTAAAGTAGACTTTTAAAAAAAATCTTAATTTGAGAGATAAGGAAACAAAAATTTTGCAGTTAAATTACTTGTCCCACTTTAAAAAATGGCCTGCTGACCCTGCTTGGGTGGTTCAGTTGGTTGGAGTGTTATCCCATACACTGGAAGGTGGAGGGTTCCATTCCATGTCCAGGTATATACTCAGGTTGTAGGTTTGATCTCTGGTTGGTGCATATATCAGAGGCAGTTGGTCAAGGTTTTTTTTCTCATATTGAGCCTCTCCCCCACCCCCTGCTTGCTCTCTCTCTCTCTCTCTCTCTCTCTCTCTCTCTCTCTCTCCCAAATCAATAAAACATATCCTTGGGTGAGTATATATATTGCTGGAATCTGATCCACTGTCCTCCTCTATCTAATAGGTCTCTGAGGAATCTGCCTAAGAAAATAATTCACTTCAACAGCTGAAATGTAAAGTTGTTTCTTTTTTTTTGGAATAATCCATGTTGTCATAAAAATGACTTCTGGCAAAAAACATTATTTTTTATTTTTAAAAATCTTTATTGTTGAAAGTTTTACTTATGTCCCCCATTATCCCCCATTGGCTTCCTCTAGCTGGTGAAAGACATTTTGAGAGATCCTGTTAAAATAGTAAGAGAAGGTATTTATTTGTGCTCAAGTGTTTCTTCCATTGTCACCTCCTTGATTTATGAAACCCTTTATGTGACAAAAAAATACATCTAAAAATATTAATTACAAAGTACCCTTTCAGTTGTAGTGAGCACAAACACAGTTTTCTGAGTCTAATCAAATGGGATAAAAGGACTTATTGTGAAGCAATTACCACCAAAGTGACCTTTAATGATGCTACTGTACAATTAAATATGAATAATTACTCCTGAATTTAAGATAACAGAGAAACAGGGAAAGATAAATATAAAATTTAATCTCTTAGATAAGTATTGTACTAAATATATCTTTAACATTTGTTTCACATTTTTAATATTTTCATGAAAGAATACATCTGTGATTGGAACTAAATTTCACAAGACAAGCATTTGTAAGTTATTTGCATAGCATCAATGATTTATGCTTTATTCATTATGTACACATTGCACCATACGTGAGGGCCTACTATGTGTGAGGCCCTGTCCTGTATGGGTAAAGGAGAGCATGGTGAAGGGGACAGACCACTTTGGTTCTTGTCAATACAGAACACAGAGTAGTACAGTAAGGAAAAACATTAAATGAGTAACACCTGCTCTGTGTAAATCATCAGGTTTTCAGTTCATAATGACTTCACATTTCTCCCTAGAAAGTGTAAATTTTTAATTCTGTTAACCTAGAAAGTCTACTTAAATTAGTTTTTCAGAATTCAGGAATACTTATCTTAAAGGTAAATATAAGTCTTTCTCTGAAAACAAAACAAAACAAAACAAAACACCTATTACACCACCAAGATGTTTACATCACCGAAATCTGAGGCTGTGCCAGGGCACCCTGTTCCATAGCGACACTGGCTTATTTTGTTATCTAGTACCATTCTCTTTGATAGACATTGTATGCATTTACAATTCCTCAGCAGTATTCCATTTCTTTTGAAGGACTTGGGTTTTTTACATTTATATTCAGACGGTATCGCCCTTCTCATCAGTTTTGTCCTCTCTTAAGGCACTATTATGCTGTGCTTGCTGTTTTCCACCAGAACAGCACACTCTCTTCCCTGGTGTTTGTGCCCAGGGCATCCATCTCCAGCATGCTTCCTTCTTAATGAGCATTAGAGTTAGCTGAGTGGTGAGAGCAGGAGAACGGAGGCAGATAGCAGTGCAAAGTTTTGGGGAGAGTAGATCGAGTGTTTGCCAGCCATCTCCCCAGTGATGACAGTGGACACCATGAAGCTGGGAGGATAGCTGAGTCCCATTTCCTGGATGTGAAGCAGATGCGGAAATGTTATGAAGCTTTTGCTTTCTTTCCATTATTTATCAGATTACTTATGGTGCCTGCATGTGCTGGTTGTAACAAGCTGCCTGTATTCCTCTTCCTCAAAGCTGGAAGTATCACGGAGGGCCACATTTCTCCAAGATGTTTGACCAGGGAGCACGTTGGAAGTAATAATGAATCAAGAGAACATCAATAGCAGCTGCTGAGCTGTAATGCAGTCTTGCAGAGAGGTTGAGTGCCAAGAAATATCAACTCTATATTGAAATGTGAAATGAAAAGCACACTTACCAATTGTAATTATATGAATGCCTTGCAAAATGAAGGGTTCTTATTTTAAAAAATATTTTAAACTTAATTTATTTACTTATTTTTCAGTTTTAGTTGACACTCAATATTGTTTTATATAAGTTTCAGGTGTATAGCATAGTGGTTAGACATTTATAGAATTTACAAAGTGACCCCCCATAAGCTTAATGTCCAACTGACAACATGCATAGTTATTACAATATTATTGACTATATTCCCTATGCTGTACTTTATATTCCTGTGAGTATTTTGCTTGGTAGGTGTTGATGAGTCAATACTTAGTTCAAACATTTTTCAGCTCATGTAATTTTCAGGCATTTGGTTACATGCCATGCCACTTCCTGAAGGCAGACTAGCACATAACAAAAAGAACCATTGAATACATGTGTCTAGTAATTAGCCTACCCATGAATATGTCCAGTATTTTTACATCATATATATTTATAACATTTATGTATCAAAATAATATTTATAAATATATTCTCAGCACTAATTTTTTCAAGAAATTTTGATTAGTTTCTCACAAAACACCCATGTTTATGAAACACATTTTGAACTATGTTGATATAAAGAAATGGGCAATTATGTTTATGCTGTTTTCTTTAAGATATCAGCTTACCTTACAGTTGAATGGAAGTTACATTTTTGGATGTAATTTTGGAAAATTACTTTGTTGGAGGTGGTTTGAATTCCAAGCACGGCTCTGTCAGAAGTTATAGTGAAATGCTAAGGGTCATATCAATAAACTTACCTGCCTTCCCCACTGTCTTTCCTGGTGTGAATTTCCCTAAAGTGTTCCCTGCTCCGAGAGGCAGTCCCAGGCTGTGCTTTACCGCAAGTCGGCTTCATGAGTTGACTTGACATAGCCTCCTGACTTGACCCTAATGGGTCTGGTCTACACTTTCTGTAGGTTCTCACATAGAAGAGATGTTCATCAACCCATCAGCTCCCAATTTTGATAAAGCAAATTAGAATTACAGAAATGTTTTCAGAAAGCAGCCATCACATACAATGCATCCAAGTTTGTTATGCGATTTACTTGGGGTGAATTTTTATTGGCTTCCTTTTAGGAATATCAGCTTTAATTCAATTTTCAAAACATAAATTATATAGCTCCTATATTTCTATTGCCTTTTGAATTATTTTTTTTACCTTTTCTCAGTACCCACATGCTTGTCCAAGACGTTTTGTAAATTGAGATTATTTTAAGGAAGGCAACTTGCATATTCAATATAATTATTGCATGAAAAAGCAACTGTAAAACTGGAAAGCCTTTCAATTGTCTACCTCTTCTGTTAAAAAATGAGATCTGTAGAAACGAAGATGGTAGCATAGGTGAACACTTAAACTGCTGCCTCGCACAACAATTTCAAAACTACAGCTAAAAGACAGAATGGACATCATCCAGAACCATAGGAAGCTGGCCGAGTGGAAATTCTACTACTAGAAAGAGAAGGGCTCACAGAGACTCAGGGGAGCTGCAAAGAGCTGAGGTACAGAGATGACATATAGGGGATGGTTGGTGGAATGCCTGGCTGGCTTCCTCTAGCTGGAGGGAGATGGAAACTCCCAACTGCACTGAACCTCAGTTCTGACTGCATTGAACTCCAGTTCTAGGCAAGACTTATACAGGGGGAGTCTGGACTGTCCGGAAAAGAGAGGAGTGCACGAAAACTGAGAGGAGCCATGAAAGGCAGAGGTCCAGAGGCACATACGCATGAGTACTTGCAGAAAGGATGGACTGCTGATTGTGCTGCTGGCTTTCTCTAGTGGGAGGAAGGCGGAACCTCCCGACTGTGCTGAATTCCATTTCCAACTGCACTGAACCCCTGTTTCAGGTGAGACCCTGGGAACGCAGAATCATACAAGTCCCCGGAGTGCACGGAAACTCATAGGGCAGGGCTTAAGGGAAGGCAAGGCTATCTGCTTATCCCTGAGACTCTGCCCCATCCAAGCTGAGCACAGAGGCATTTGCAATTTTGAAAGTCTTGTCTCAAAAGGCTGACTCCAGCACAGAAGTTCTCCTGGCATAGACACAGCTGATCTTTACAGCCAATTGGCCTGGAGGTCAATTCCCCCCAGTGATACCAACAACAATCAAGACTTAACTACAGAATCCAAGGTGGCAGCATAGGTAAACACCTACACTGCTGCCTTGCACAACAATTTCAAAACTACAGCTAAAAGACATAACGGACATCATCCAGAACCACAGGAAAGCTGGCTGAGTGAAAATTCTACAACTAGAAGGAAAGAGAAGGGCTCACAGAGACCCAGAGGAGCTGCAAAAAGCTGAGGTACGGAGACACATGCATGGAGAAAGCGGGTGCTGGAGAACCAGGCTGGCTTTCTCTGGTGGGAGGGAGACGGAGCTCTCAATGGCATTGAAACCCTTATCCTCTGACACTAAACCACAGATCCAGCCAAAACTCATACGGGGGGAGTTTGGACTGTGAAAAGGGAGAAGTGCACGGAAATTTAGGGGAGTCACAGAAGATCAGAAGTCTGGTGATGCACATGGCACTGTGTGCAGAGGGCCGACTGCTGATTGTGCCGCTGGCTTTCACAAGAGGTCCAGAGACAAAGCATCCCAACTGCGTCATTTCTAACTCCACTAAACCCCAGATTCTGGTGAAGTCCCCAGACTTATATGGTCCCGGAGTGCAGGGGAGCCGAAGGGGCAGCAGTCCAGAGGCACTGCGAGGGCATGCATGTTGAGCACACAGGGACCGCCCCAGCAATAACCGAGTCACGTGAGACTCAGGGGCCGTGGAGGGCAGGGCCGACTGGAAGGCAAGGCAGTCCCTTAAGCCCTGAGACTCCACCCATCCCAAGCTCAACAGAGTGGCTTTTGCAGTTTTGCAAGTCTGGTATCATAAGGCTGAATCCAACACAGAAGTTCTCCCGGCATAGTGAAAATGCTGAGACAAGGGAAGGGATCACAAACAAAAGAAATGGAGGAAAACAAATGACTGGATATAGAGTTCAAAACCATGCTTATGAGGTTTTTCTAGAATATCCTAGAAAAGCTGGATAAAGTTAGTGAGACCCAAGAGGAGATAAAAAAGACCCAACTAGAAATTAAACATACACTGATTAAAATAAAAAATATTATACAGAGACCTAACAGCAGATTAGAGGAAGGCAAGAATCAAGTAAAAAAATTGAAATATAAAGAATCAGAAAACATTCAACTGGAAAAGCAAGAAGAGAAAAGAATATAAAAATGTGAAGACAATGTAAGGAGCCTCTGGGACAGCTTCAAGCATACCAACATCAGAATTGTGGGGGTGCCAGAAGAAGAGAGAGAGCAAAATACTGAAAATCTACTTAAAGAAATAATGACTGAAAACTTCCCACATCTGGTAAAAGAAATAGACTTACAAGTCCAGGAAGCACACAGAAACTCATATAAAAGGAATTCAAAGAGGACCACACCAAGACACATAATAATTAAAATACCAAGAGCAAAAGACAAAGAGAATATTAAAAGCAGCATGAGAAAAACAGCTTATTACCTACAAAGGAGCACCCATACGACTGTCAGCTGATTTCTCAACAGAAATGATGCAGGCCAGATGCAAGTGGCAAGAAATATTCAATGTGATGTATAGGAAGAACCTACAACCAAGAATACTCTTTCCAGCAAAGCTATCATTCAGAATTGAAGGGCAGATAAAGAGCTTCACAGAGAAGAAAGAGCTTAAGGAGTTCATCAACTCCAAACCAGTATTATGCTGAAAGGTACTCTTTTAGAAGAGGAAAAAGAAAAAGGTAAAAGATAAAAAATTAGGAACAACAACTATATATCTATCAATAAGTGAAGCTAAAAAGTAAGTGAATTAAAATTTTGATCAGAATAAATTGGTGAAGATAATAGAATCACAGAAAGGGAGTGGACTGATAATTCTCAGGGGGAAAGGGGTGAGGGGTGTATAGAGAGAGACTGTACAAAAATCATATACTTATGGATGAGGTCAACAGGAGGGCAGTAAGGGTAGTGGCAAGGGTGGGAGTTGGGTGGAGGGAGGCTATGGAGGGGAAAATAAGAGAAACAAATGTAATAATCTGAATAATAAAGATTTAATTAAAAAAATACTTAACTACAACAAGGCTGTATACACAGTCCACAAAGGGGTGCACCAAGAGTGTTCACCTCAGGTAACTGGGTAGGTAAAGCTACTGGGCCATATAGGATAACTAGCACACAAAGCTACTCTACTGATTCAGGAAAGCAGTGAAAATGTGGAGACAAAGAAACAGATCAGAAACAAAAGAAATGTAGGAAAACAAACAACTGGTTATAGAGTTCAAAACCACAGTTATAAAGTTTTTCAAGAATTTTCTAGAAAAGTTTGATAAATTTAATGAGACCCTCAAGGATATAAGAAAGGACCAACTAGAAATTAAACATATACTGACTGAATTAGAAAATATTATACAGAGGCCTCATAGCAGACTAGAGGAACACAAGAATCAAGTCAAAGATTTGAAATACAAAGAAGCAGAAAACACTCAGCTGGAAAACCAAAAAAAGAAGAAAAAAAAGAATTAATAAATGTGAAGATAGTGTAAGGACACTCTGGGACAACTTCAAGCATACCAACATCAGAATTATGGGGGTGCCAGAAGAAGAGAGAGAGAAAGACACTGAAAAGCTATTTGAAGAAATAATTACTGAAAACTTCCCTCACCTGGTGAAAGAAATAGACTTACAAGTCCAGGAAGTGCACAGAACTCCATATAAAAGGAATCCAAAGAGGACCACACCAAGACACATTATAATTAAAATACTAAGAGCAAAAGACAAAGAGAATATTAAAAGCAGCAAGAGAAAAACAGTTAATTATCTACAAGGGACCATCCATATAATTGTCAGCTTATTTCTCAATAGAAACTATGCAGCCAGATGGGAGTGGCAAGAAATATTCAAAGTGATGAATAGCAAGAACCTACAACCAAGATTACTCTACCCAGCAAAGCTATCATTCAGAATTGAAGGGCAGATAAAGAGCTTCACAGATAAGAAAAAGCTAAAGGAGTTCATCAACACCAGACCAGTATTATATGAAATGCTGAAAGGTACTCTTTAAGAAGAGGAAGAAGAAGAAAAAGGTAAAGATAAAAATATGAACAACAAATGCATATCTATCAGCAAGTGAATCTAAAAATCAAGTGCATAAAAATTCTGATGAACAGAGTAAACTGGTGAGTATAATAAAATTAGGGGCATAGAAAGGGAGTGGACTGACAATTCTCAGGAGGAAAGTGATGAGGGGGGTTCTGGGAGAGACTGGACAAAAATCATACACCTATGGATAAGGACAATGGGGGGGAGGTAAGGGCAGAGTGTGGGGTGGGAACTGGGTGGAAGGGAGCTATGGGGTAAAAAAAGAAGAAAAATTGTACTAATCCGAACAATAACGATTTATTAAATTAAAAAAAATTAAAAATAAGATCCAGTATTCTGTAAATGTGTACTCTTTTTATTGTTTTATTGTTTTTTTTTTTTTTGTAGTTTTCTGATGTGTTAGCTCAGACTACCTGAAATACCACAGACTGGGTGGCTTAAGCAACAAAAACTTATTTTCTCATAGTCTTGGTGTCTAGAAGTCTTAGATTAAGAAGTCATCAGAGTCAGTTTCTGGTGAGGGTTTTCTTCATGGCTTGTCTGCCTTCTCACTTTGTCTTCATATGGTGGAAAGAAGAAAAGGGTGGGGAGAGAAAAGGAGGGAGGAAGAGAGAGAGAGGGAGAGGGAGAAAGAAAAGAAGAGAGAGAGAGAGAGAAAGAGAGAGAGAGAGAGAGAGAGAGAGAGAGAGAGAGAGAGAGAGAGAGACATTTCTTTCTCTTCTGATAAAGCTACAGTCTCATAGGTCTAGGAGCCCCACCCTTATGACCTCATTTAACCTTGATGACATTCTAAAGACCCTACCTCCAGATACAGTCACATTGGGTGGAGGATTAGGGTTTCCATATACACATGTGGGGAGGAGAAGCACACAATTCAGTCCACGGCATCTACCAAATCCTCTTGATTAAAAAAACATTTCAAGAAGTTCTTTCTTAGGCTGATTTGTTTTTTTAAAGCAGTAATTGCAATTAAAAAAAAAAAAAGGAAAATAAACCACCCACCTCCTGACCCTTAAAAGACTTATGCCATTATGTAATTCCCTTGGGGTGGAGGGTGGCTAGGGAGAGGAGAATAAATGATAAAAGAAATCAGGCATGGATTTTTAAAAAAAGCTTTTTATTGCTTCTTTTCTTTTCTTTTCTTTTCTTTTCTTTTTTAAAAAGAAAAACCAGAATGATTGACTCACGGTTAGGCTGCTCTAATGCCATATTATTGAGTTTCCAATTGCCAAGTCATGTTTCAGCTGCCAGTCTAAGTTTCAAACTTTTAGAGAAAGAAACTGTTCCATTTTGAGCCATTTTTTTGCTTGCTTATTAAACATGTAAAGAATGGACCTTACAAAATTCTGGGGAAGAAAGTTTCCGAGTTTGAGGGCCCAGACCCCTTTGGCTCAATTTCCTACCATGTTGTCCATTCAAATACCTGAATAGGAGGAAATAACCTCATAAGAACCCCCAAAACTTCTATTTAAAATTGAACAGATGTGGGGTTCAGACACATTTTATGGACAACAATGTGAAAAACCAAGGATTAAGGGGCAGCATCCGCCCATTTCCTGAAGCTCCAGATCCAAATACAATAAAAATAATTTAGCTTTTTTTCTAATGACAAGAAGGATACATTTCTCCATAGTAAAAAAAAAAAATAGGAAGCAGATGATGTGTTGTAGAATTGTGTTATAGAATTGAAACCTGTATAATTTTGTTAACCAGTGTCATCCCTATAAATTCAATAAAAAGGAAAAAATAGAAAGGACAGTTTTATGTAACACAGTGATACAGCAGTTTGAGGTGGCAGATGGCCTGAGGAGGACTGATTTTGAATTATATGAATACTGTTGTATCCTCCACTGTCATGTCTTAGAATGCCTCACTGGGGCATTGGGGCCACATGGGAAATCCTATGGTCAGTGAACACTTTCTTCCTTTTTTTTTTTTTTTTTGTGTGTGTTAATCCTCACCCAAGGATGTTTTTTTCATTGCTGTTTCAGAGTGGAAGGAAAGGAAGGAAGGGGACAAGGGAGAGACATTGATGGGAAAGATAGACATCAATTGGTTGCTTCCTGCATGCATCTCAACTGAGCCAGGAACAAACCCTCAAGCCAGGTAGGTGCCCTGGACCAGGACTCTTTGGTATGTGGGCCGATGCTCTCACCACTGAGAACACAAACAGAGCTGAACACTTTCTTCTTAAGCAGGTGTATGTTTCAGTCCCTGCTTGCATCTCTGACCTATTGGCAGAATATGAGGAAGACATCCATTTCCCGTGACCTCACTCCTGGGAAATCTAGACCTTAAGCCAGCACCAACCTGCCAGCTTTCTGTTTTAAGCCCAAACCTCTGACTTGGTCCCTCTTAGATTTTGTGAGATCCAAAAAGCACCAAGAGAAACAAGGGTTTCCAAAATGGTGCAGTCACATAAATTATTCCAAGTAATCCCGAAGGAGAGAGAAAATGTTTACTTGGGTATGGCTACACCCTTCCATTCTGTGTCATTAAAGGGGCTGCGTTCTTGCTACCCTGGTGGGAGAGGGAAGCCTTCAAAGAAAAGAGCCTGAGTGTCTTAGTGTTGGTGAATTCACTCATGTACATCTGTCATCTCATCTACTAGTGATTGTGGCTCAACTGGATGAGCTGCTAGATGACCAAGAAGTGAGTGTTGATCTTCTCCAAACCATCTAGCATTGCCCCAACTGAATCCATGGTGACTGTGGATAATGGTTTGAACATTTGAAGGGTCAGTAAGAGTGAAGATGTGTGGCACATGGTACAGACCTTCTAAGGTGCTCTGTGGGATGCACCTTCATTCCCCAACAATTTTCTCTCTTCAATTTTCTCTCTCTCTACTCTGCCTCCTGAGTACCAATTGATTCCAATTTCTTGGAATACTCATCTACATGAGAAAAGTATTCTGGTTATCATCTTTCTTATTCCTTGAAAACTCTGTCATCTTTGGCTAGGAAAGGATGATATGGAAGACTTTTTTTTCCCTCCAGGACTCAACTGGCTTTCAAAGCAGGGTACTTGTGCACAAAGACTGGGGAGAAGATCCCAAAGGCACTGATTCTGTTTAGATTCTTTTCCCAGCGATAGTGTTAGAAACATTCCCCTGGAGTAGCGCAAATATGACTTACCAATTAGTCTTCATCAAAATCAAAACTTCTGTGCATTAAAGGACATTAATACAAAAATTAAAAAACTCCCACAGAAATGGAGAAAATACTTTCAAATAATATATCTGACAAGGCTCTGCTATCCAGACTATATAAAGAACTACAAGTCAACAACAAAAAGAAAGCCTAATTCAAAAATGGCCAAGCTCTTGAATAAACATTTCTCTAGATGACATGTACGAATGACCTTCAGCATGTGAAAAGACACTCAACATCAGTGGTTATTAGGAAATGCACAGCAAAACCCAAGGAGACACCTTTTCACCCCACTAGGATAGTTATAACCGAAAAAAAGAAAAGGGTTAGGGAGGATGTGAAGAAATTGAAACTCTTGTATCTTAGTGGTAGGAAGGCAAATGGTTCAGGCAGTGTGGAAAAACGGTTTGGTGGTTCTTCAGAATTATAAAACCTAGCAATTCCACTTCTAGGTATATACCTCAAAGAATTCAAAACAGATGTTCAACCAAAGATTTATACATGAATGTTTATTGCAGCACTCGTTTACAATAGCTACAAGGTATAAACAATCCAACTGTACACCAAACAGTGAATGGATGAACAAAATGTGGTATATACCTACATGGAATATTCTTTTAGCCATAAAAGGAATAAAATATCGGTTCATATTACAACATGGGTGAACTTTGAAAATATTATGCTAAAAGAAAGAACCCAAACACTAAATGCCACTTACTGTATAAATATGTTTATGTGAGATAACCATGAAAAGTAAACCCATGATACAAAAAGCAGATTAGTAGTTGACCAGGGGCTGGGAAGAGGGAGGTATGTGTGCTGACTGCTAATGGATGTAGTAAGGGTTTCTTTTCTTTTCTTTTCTTTTCTTTCCTTTTTTAAATGTTCTTATTGATTTTTAGAGACAGAGAAACATTCATGAGAGAGGAGCATCATTAAGCGGCTGCTTCATGCATGGCCCCTACTGGGGATCAAACCTACAACCGAAGTACATGCCCTTGATCAGAATTGAACCTGAGACCCTTCAGTCTTCAGGCTGACACTCTATCTACTGAACTAAATTGGTTAGGGCTATAAGGGTTTCTTTCAAAGATGAAGAAAATGTTCTGGAATTAGTGGTGATGATACACATTGTGAATATACTACAAAGCTGAATTGTGTACTTTAAAGTGGTATATGAAGTATTGAGAGTAGGCAAATACATGAAGATGGAAAGCAGATTGGTGGTTATCAGGAGCTGAGGGGGAAGAAGGAATGGGGAACAATTATTTCATGAATTTCCTTTTGGGGGAAAATATTCTGGAAATAGATCTTGGTGATAGTTGCACAAGATTGTGACTGTACTGAATAGTATACAATTTGACCTTTTATGATGGTTAAAATAGTGAGTTTTTTTGTTATGGGAATAAAAAGAAAAAAAAAGAAACAAAAGGAAGAACTGTCCTAAAAATAAAGTGTATTAAATTTTTTAATGGCCATGTTAAAAGTTTAAAATTTGAGTTTCAGCTTTACGAATGTCTCTGATTTCATTTTTGTGCAAAATCTGTGCATACATCTCATTCATTCAAGTTCTGCTAATTTGATTTATTGGTAGATCAGATGCTAAGCAAATAAAAAAGATCTGGGACCCATTGACCTGTATATGAAGAAGTTATTAAATCTTTATTAATTGAACATAAGAGATTCAGATCTGTAAAAATTGCCTCTTGATAAACTACAATCAGAACTTCTACTGTATTTTCTTGTGAATTTCATGAGGAAATAAAATTTCAGAAGCTATGTGGTGGGAGGGAAATGTATGTTTGTTTTAGGAGAATTTTTCTAGGTCTATGGAAGGAACCGGTGAGTTTACCACACCATTTAAAGATTCAGAGCTTGGAAGAATGAGGCTATTTCCCATGTTTGAGTTATCATAATTACCATGTTGCCTTGAAAATAATTTTTAAAGTATTTTACACCATTTAATCAAAGGTTAAAAGAGCACATTGTAAAAATACAAATGTTACCAGAAGGTGTCTTACAAAAGGTATTCTCTGGCCTCACTACCAAGCACATAGAAATTGACTGGCTCTCGGTCATTCAATTCTTGGAATCATAGTCTTGGGTAACCCTCTGTAGATTTCAGCGTACAGTTGAGCAAATATGTACATGTCTTTTCTAAAAGTGGCATCTATTGTATAACTCTCTTCTGATATTTTTACAGGTTATTACATACCTGATTTTATAGGTCTGCCTCACGAGAAAAGGGGGGGGGGAGGAGGAGCAGCATTGTACAAAAAGAGAAGGGTCAAAGGTAACTTTTGACCTTGATTTATCCAGGATTATCCTTGTGCTATGCCTGTAGTATTATCTGATATTTAGGGGGCTTTTTGTTCTTGAATTAAACATTTGAGTTTTGAATAATTTAGTATAAAATGATGACAGCTGTTTCTTCCAACTCATTGAGGTATTCTTTGCATAATGATTCTGTGAGTGTGGTTTGAGATTCTGGCTCTATCTTTACAAAGTTGCTAGTAAAATAACCACTCAGTTCACGGATTCTTTTGTTTCTATGGTGTTCTCTCTTATTTGAAATGATAGGCTTTTTGGCATTATGTAGCCTGGTTTTGTTATATACATTTGAAGAAACTGAAATGAGATAGCAACAGAGAAAGAGAAATAAGAAGGAAAGAAGGAAAATAAAATAAAAAGAAAGACAGAAAGAAAAGAAAAAGCTTTTATAGCCAAATCAGCTAAGGCTCATTAATGATTAGTAACTAGATCCATAGTCATTAGATATTCAAAATAACGATATTCCAATTCTTTCATTCTTTCTTCATTGGCTAGAATACTTCTATAAAGAAGTTCTTATGCATAAGTATTAAAATACTGTGAATATTATAAGCACTTATATATAGAAAGAAGTATCTCCTATCAATCCTCTAGTTTAACTTTCAAGTCTATAGAGTGGAGTTTTCTAATATTTAATATTTGATTTCAAATGTGTAATGACCTGCTTTGAAATATATTCTGATGGTAGTAATTGTTCTCTGATTAATGAAATTTAGATTCATGGCTGCTTCAGATTTGTCACTTAAAGTTTTGAACTTTAAATATCTTCTTTGTTTTTGCAGGAGAAAGAAAAGGGGGGATTTAATATAACAATATGTACCTAGGAAAATAGATTTACTCTTTTTACTCATATTTATTGTTCGAGAAAGATTTCCCTTGAAAAATAAAAGAAATTTTGATTTAACTTCCTTATCTCAAACAACCTTTTAACTTTTGAATTTAGAGAAAATTTTCTCAGAGTTCAAATGCTAAGGATGAAAAAAACTACTGAGTACATAGAAATTTGATTTTAAAGAAATATAAAAAGCAATTTGTGCTATTGAATTTATAGTTTTTCCCTTCCCAGTGAATAGCTGTCTTTAGAGATTTGTTTGTTGCTTACAAAGCCAAAACAGCCATATGCTTTTAACCTCATTATTGAATACAAGGAAACCTGATTACCAGAACCTTCATGAGTGAGGGTGGGTCAGCAACGCCACCCACAGCCGGCTGGATATAATTGGAACTCTCTGACCTGTGCTGGAAGGATCCTGTCACGTAGGATTAGATTTGGCTGCTACAGAAAAATATGAACAAATAGAAAAGATCCTAATGAATTTCAATGCATTCTAATAAGAATGACAATTTTTTTCAAGCCCTTTTTTGTTTGGAACTTTAAGAAAGAATAAGAAAAAATGTTTTTTAACATTGTTCTGAGAGGGCTGTTTGTAATTAATCAGGTGTAATATAAAAAAAACAGGAAGCATTTTGGCATAAAGCAATAGGTTGCCCATGACTCATAAGAAAAACTAAAAGCTGAAACAAACAAAAAAAGATATGGTTTTATCTTGACTCTGTTTTTTCTTTGACTTGGGAAGATAGTCGTTAAATGATATCTGCAAATAATATATTCACTTGCATAGCAGCATACAAGGCACACTCACACTCTGGTTAAACAAAATGTGTTGTGTGTGTGCACGTGCGCGTGCTAAGGAAAAGTTCAGAGGAATCATGATTCACAGCAACTGGTCCTTCATTGCAGTGGATGGGGCATGATCACGCCTGTGTATTTTTTCATATTGCCAAAAATCGATGAGGTTTTAAAGAAAATTCACTAAATTCACTGAGCCCAATTGAGGTATTAGTGTGACAATTCCATTTATTTTGAAATTCTACCTTTAAAAAAATTATAGCTACTGCTGACATTCTTCCCCAGTTTTCATAAATTGTTCAAGGTTTAAAAATTTCTCATGAGCATTATCTTGGGATTAGGAAATAATGAAAATCTATGGCTAGTGCTGCTTTTGCTTTGAGTCCATAAACCCCACTTGTATCAGGGCATCTACTTTTTTTTTCCTATGCAATTTTGGGTAATCAAACCTTCAATCACTGGCACCTTAACATCAACTATTTAGCAGAGCCAGCTCTACTGAACATGCTGGTAAAGCTCGTGGCCCAAATTCCAGGCCCATGTCATTCTCAAACTGTGTTTTCTTCCTAATTTACTATGTTTTCTTTTTCCTGCTGAATACAAACAATCCTGACAGTTGAGGAAGGGCTCACTGCTGGGGAAGTTTCACTGGAGATGCCAGGCTTGTGGGATTGGCCAGTCTTTACCATGCGGCCTGAGGGAGGAGTTGAGCCTGGCTTTACTGAGTGCTGTCATATTATCACTCCAGATCATCACTTTACCACCTGAGACTGAATAGATGCAAACAGATGTGTGGTTGAAGATGGTGATCATTTTTGGCATGGCATCTGCCAGTTACAAATCTGGCCACTAGATACAGTGAGATCTCATACAGACATGTGGGAACTTGAGGAGAGAAATATAATTTAGAACAATATATATCTCTATATATAAAAGGCTAATATGCAGAGTGTCTCCTCAAGAGTTTGGGAGACCAGGAGTTTGATTGCTTACTATAACATGTGCTGACTACCAGGGGGTGTTACAGAACATGGTGGGTGACCAGCGGCTGTGGTAGGGTGCTGAGAGAGTTAGGGAAGGAGGAGGCAAGGAGATGAGAAGATGAGAAACCTGATCAGCCCTGATCATAGGCCAGGACTAGGGACCCTACCCATGCATGAATTTCATGCACTGGGCCTCTAGTCTTTAAAGATTAGTGTCTGACAATATTTTTATCTTCCTTCCTTCCTTTTTTTAATTCTTCATCCAAGGGCATGCTTTTATTGATTTCAGAGAGAGAGGAAGGGAGAGGGAGAGAGAAAGATAGAGACACTGATTTGAAAGTGAAACATTGATTTGATTGCCTACAATGCACGCGCCCTATCCAGGTATGAAACCAGCAACCTGGATATGTACCTAGGTCAGGAATTAAATCTGTGACCTGTTGGTATATGGGGACAAATAATCCAACCAACTGAGCCACATTGGCCAGGCTGACCATTTATTTAAAAATATTTCAGCCAAAACCAGTTTGGCTTGGTGGATAGAGCATCAGCCTGTGGACTGAAGAGTCCCAGGTTCGATTCTGGTCAAGGGCAAGTATGTTAGTTGTGGGCACATCCTCAGTAGGGGGAATGCAGGAGGCAGCTGATTGATGTTCTAACTCTCTATCCCTCTCCCTTCCTCTCTGTAAAAAATCAATAAAATACAGTATATTAAAAAAATATTTCAGTAACAAGGTATTTTCTCGTATTTAGTACAGGTTACAAAGCACTAAAAACGTGACTTTAATAACTGAAGGAAAAAAAATTCAAAGTAATGACTGTCACTGGCAATATTAATCGATTTCTGTTTTCGAACAGGAAAGAATGGTTCTGGAATTATTTAATTATAGATATCGTTTTCTATATTTTTGTTCTCTAGGTTTTGCCTTTAAATGAGGAAATTTAGATTTTATGAGTGTTGTTGATGAAACAGACTAAGTCAAAGTAGAAATTTTACCTTTGACTTGAAGCTATTTTGTGATTTTTTTCTAAAAGTTTGGTTTTAATTGAGCTGTTCAGCAAGAAAAGGCAAACTTGCCCTAGCAGGTGTGGCTCAGTTGGTTGGGCAATCTGAAAGGTTGCAGGTTCAATCCCTAGTAAGAGAGGCAACTGATCCATTTTCTCTCACATTGATATTTTCTCTCTCTCTCTCTCTCTCTCTCTCTCTCTCTCTC
>PVJN01033615.1:0-23314 GCA_004026805.1 Lasiurus borealis | reverse complement strand
TTTTTTTTTCCAAAAAGTAAAATACTAATATTAAATAATAATACTAGTTTAAAACAAAAATGCAATAGTTAAAAAGGAAAAATCAATTGATGTGGAAAGAAAAAAAATGGTCTTTTGATTAAAATATGTGAAAATGAAAAATAAAATAAAATAAAGAAAAGAAAGAAAAAAAAGGAAAAAAAGGAAAAGGAAAAAAAAAAAGAAAAAAAATTAGGATGCTCCTTTACTTCCACTATTATTCTGTGCGTCATCCACTGGGTGGCAGTGTTTCAGAATTGATCTCTGAGACAAAGCAAGGAACCTCTCCAGGCTGTGCTCAGATCCTGCTACTCTCTGGTTCTCCAAGCCAGTCCGTGGGGGTTTTGTAGCCGGGACACTGCAATAACTCCCAGGCTGTCCCTCCGCCCCAGAAAGAAAGAGGAAAAAAAAAAGAAAGAAAGAAAAAAAAAAGGAGTAGTTTTCCAGAGCTCTCCTCCGTCACTCCTCCGTCAACAACTCAGAGGGCTTGCCTCCACACTTAGGGATCACGCCCTGCCCACCTCTGGGAGCCTCTCCAGTGGCAGCTTTCCCGCAGCCAGGCTCCCAAGGCGTACGCGTCTTTGTTGTGTGAGGGTAGGAGACCTCACCCCGACCCAGGCGAAATCTGACCCTTCCTCGCGCTGCGCAGATCTCCGAATCCGCCGCCCGCGTGTCTGCACTGCCTGGAAAGCCATGCTCTGTGTCCCCGGCTGCTCGGGGTGCCTTCGTCCGCCGCAGCTTCCAGACCTCCCTCTTATCCCAGGCGCAGTCTGATCTCACCGTGTGCTCCGTGGATCTCTGAGTCCGCTGCGTGTCCGTGCTGATTGGAGAGCGGAGCTCTGGGTCCCCGGGTCCCCAGCTGTTTGATGTGTGCGCAGCTGCCGGCTTCAGATGGCTGCAGACATCTACCTCCCTCTGAAAGATGGCGCGGTCTCCACGTTCTTGCTTGGGGCTCGGGCAGGCAAAAACCCCTTTTCTAAGATAGCTCTTGAATAACATGAAACAAAACAACATGCACATAATAGGGATTCCAGAAGTAGAGGAAGTTGAGCAAGGAATAGAAAACCTGTTTGAAGAAATAATGAGAGAAAACTTCCCTGACTTTGGGAAGAAAACAAGTCACACCAACCCAAGAAGTACAGAGTGCCCCAAACAAGATGAACCAAAAAGACTGACACTAAGTCGCATCATACTTGAATTGGGAAACATCCCTGAAAAAGTAACAATCTTAAAGGCTGCCAGAGAGAGACAGAGTTATGAACAAGGGATCTACCATTAGATCATTAACTGATTTCTCAATAGGAACACATCAAGCCAGAAAGGAATGGAATAAAGTATACAAAGTGATGTAAAACAAGGGACTGAATTGAAGAAAACTCTATCCAACAAGGCTATTATTAAAAATAGAAGATAAAATCAGGAGATTCACAGACATGGGAGTGTATTACCACAAAGACAAAAATGCACGAAATGCTAAAGGAACTGCTGAAAAAAAGAAGAAATAGAAAGGGAAGAAGGAACTCAGGCACAAACAATAAAAATCGCAAAAACCAAGAACCTAACAATAGTAACCTTAAACATAAATGGCTTAAGTGTTCTAATAAAAAGATATAGGGTAGCTGAATAGATAAGAAACACGAACAATATATGTGCTGTCTAGAAAACACCTACCTCAGAACAAAGGACTCACACATACTGAAAGTGAAGGGAGGAAATTATTTTTTAAGACAAATTGAAATTTAAAAAAGAAAAAAAGCTGGGTTAGCAATACTTATATCTGATAAAATAGACCTCAAAGTGGAGGACATAACAAGAGATAAAGAAAGCGACTACATAATACTACAAGGATTTATATAAAAGAGGTTATAACTTGGCTGAACACACACACACACATATATATATATATATATATATATATATATATATACACCCAAAACAGGAGCATTTAGATATATGATAAAACTTCTGTATGATATCAAAGGAGAGATTGATAGCAATACAATTATAGTATGGGGCTTTAATACCTCACTGACATCACTGGATAAATCTTCTAGACAAAGGGTCAACAAAGAAACTGCAACTCCAAATTTATCGCTAGACTAGATGCAACTACTTGATATCTTCAGAACATTCCATCCCTAAACTATGGAACATACATTCTCTTAAATGCACATGGAACATTTTCCAAGATAGACCACATGTTAGGACATGGGTTAAGTCTCTACAAATTCAAGAATATTGAAATCATATCAAGCATGTTCTCAGACTACAATGGTATGAAATTAGCAACCAGCTACAATAAAAATGCTCAAAATAATCAAATATATTGAGGCTAAATACCATGTTATTAAACAATTAATGGGTTACCAAAGAGATAAAAATAAAATAAAAAATCCTGGATGCAAATGACAATGAACACACAACAATCCAAATCCTATGGGACATAGTAAAATCAGTCCCGAGAGGGAAGTTCATAGCACTATTTGCCTACTTCAAAATAAGAACAACTGATAATAAGTTATCTAGCACTACAAAATAAAGAATTAAAAAGAGAACAGCAAGAAATGCTCAGAAGTAGAGGAAAAAAATAATAAAGATAAGAGTGGAAATAAATGACATAGAGATAAAAAAGACAATATATAAGATCAATAAAACCAAGAACTGGCTCTTCTAAAGGAAAAACAAGGTTGATGGACCTCCAGCCACGCTCATAGGAAACAAAAAGAGAGGACCCAAATAAACAAAATTATAAACAAATGAAGTGCTGTATAAACTGACCACGCAAAAATACAGAGGACTGTAACAAAATATTATGAAGGACATTATTTCAACAAATAGGACAAACTGGACAAAATGCCCATATTCCTAGAAAAATCCAAGCTTCCAAAACTCATTCAGGAAGAATCACAAAATCTGAATAGACCAATAACTACTGACAAAATTGAATCAGTAATTTAAAAAAAATATATATTCCCAGCAAATGAAAGCTCTGGTCCAGATGGCTTACCAAAACAGAGAGTTTTGCCAAACATTCAAAGATGAACTAACAACTATACTCCCTCACACCATTCCAACAAATCCAGGAGGAAAGAACAATTCCAAGCTTTTTTTACAAAGCCAGCATTATCCTAATTCCAAAACCAGATCATGAGACAGCAAAGAAACAGAACTACAGGACAATATCCATGATGAACTTAGACATTAAAATTCTTGACAAAATTTCAGCTAACCAGGTCCAGTAATACATTAAAGATATCTACACCATGACCAAGTGGAATTTATTCTGGAGATGCAAAGCTGGATAATATTTGCAAGTCAATAAATGTGATAGAGCACACAAATATATTGCAAGACAAAAATAGATTGCAGCCAAAACTGGTTTGGCTCAGTAGATAGAGTGTCGGCCTGTGGACTAAAAGGTCCCAGATTTGATTTTGGTCAAGGGCATGCACCTTGCTTGTGGGCACATCTCCAATGTGGGGTGTACAGGAAGCAGCTGATTGATGTCTCTCCCTCATTGATGTTTCTAACTCTATATTTCTCCCTTCCTCTCTGTAAAAAATCAATAAAATATATTTTTAAAAATAGATTGCAAAACAAACACATCATGATCATGCAAATTGATGCAAGAAAAGCATTAGACAAAATTCAACACCCTTTTTTGATAAAAACTCTCAGTAAATTAAGAATAGAGATAACCTACCTCAACATAACTAATGCCAGATATGACAAATGTGCAGCCAACATCGTAGTCAATGGGCAAAAATTAAAACTATTTCCCCTAAAAACAGGAATAAGAATATCCGTCTTCACACTCTTGTTCAAAATAGTACTGGAATTTCTGGCCATAGTGACCAGACAAAAAGAAGAAATAAAAGGCATCTAAATTAGAAAGGAGGAAGTAAAATTATCATTCACAGATGACATGATATTGTACATAAAAAAACCTTAAAGACTCAATAAAAAGTACTAGGTTTAATAAATGAATTCAGAAATGCAGTAGGATAAAAAAAATTAGCAACCAGAAATCTATGACATTTTTATACAACAATTGTGAACACTCAGAAATAGAAACTAAAAAAACAATCCAATTTACCATTGCAACAACAACAAAAAAAGTAAGTTAGGAGTAAACCTAACCAAGGAGATAAAAGACCTGTGCTCCAAAAACTAGAGGACATTGAAAATAGAGAAAGAGGAACATATAAGCAAGTGGAAAATATAGTATGTTAAAAATATAGTATGTAAAATAGAGTATGTTCAAGGATTTATAGAAACAACATTAAAATGTCCCTATTACCTCAAGTATTCTACAGATTCAATGCCATCTCTATTAAAATAACATAGGCATATTTCAAAGAGTTAGAACAAACACACTAAAAATTTACATGGAACTAAAAAAGATCCCAAATAACTGCAGCAATCTTGAGAAAGAAAAACAAAATTGGAGGAATTACAATAGCAGTTATCAAGTTATACTACAAAGCCCCCATAATAAGAACAACCTGGTACTGCTACAAGAACAGACATATAGTTCAATGGAACAGAATAGCGAACCCAGAAATTGACCCAAGCCATTGTGCTAATGAATTTTTTACAAGGGAGGCAAGAATGTACAATTTTGACAAGATAGTCTTTTTAATAAAGGGTAATGGAAAAATTGAACAGGTACATGCAAAAAGATTAAAGTAGACCACCAACTTACACCAAACACAAGAAAAAACTCAAAATGAATAAAAGTCTTAAATATAAGACGTGAAATAAAAATAAAAAGTTCTAAAAGAAACCATAGGCCATAAATATCAGACATCTTTCATAGCAATATGTTTGCTGATATATTTCCTAGGATATTGGAAACTAAGGAAAAAATAAACAAGTGGAACTACATGAAAATAAAAAGCTTCTGTATACAAACAAAATCATCAGGGAAACAAGAGAGCCAATTATATGGGAGAACATATTTGTCAACAAAACATGTGATAAGGGGTTAATCTCCAAAATATATAGGAAATTCATACAAGTTAACAAAAGCAACACAAACAATCAAATTAAAAAATGGGCAAATGACCTAAAAATATACTCATCCAAAGTAGACATACATACAGAAAGCCAAGAGACATGGAAAAATGCTCAAAAGTCACCAATCATCTGACTTTTAGCTACTGTGGAAAAAAAGTATGGAGTTTCCCCCCAAAAAATAAAAGGGAGCTTCCATTAAAATATCCCAAGAAATGTCCGAGACCGGTTTGGCTCAGTGGATGGAGCATCGGCCTACAGACTGAAAGGTCCCAGGTTCGATTCTGGTCAGGGGCATGTACCTTGCTTGCGGGCACATCTCCAGTGTGGGGCGTGCAGGAGGCAGCTGATGTATGTCTCTCTCTCTCATCGATGTTTCTGACTTTCTATCCCTCTCCCTTCCTCTCTGTGAAAAATCAATAAAATATATTTTTTAAAAAAATATCCCAAGAAATCAACACCACCAATCAAAGAATATATGCACCCTATGTTCATAGCAGCACAATTTGCAATAGCAAAGATTTGGAAACAGCCCAAATGCCCATTAGCAGATGAGTTGATTAAAAAACTATGGTACATCTACACAACAGAATACTACACTACTGTGAAAAAGAAAACTCTTACCATTGGCATGGATGGATCTGGAGAGCATTATACTAAGCGAAATAAGCCAATTGACGAAAGATAAGTGTTACATAATTTCACTCACATGTGGACTCTAATGAACAATATAAATTGATGAACAAAAATAGACCCAGAGAAATAGAAACATTGAACATCAAACCTCAGAGGGAAGGCATATTGGGGGAAAGAGATCAATCAATGAACTCCTAGGTATATATTCATAACCCACAGACACAGACAACAGGATGGTGAGAGCTTGGTTGGGGAAGGGGCAGGAACAGGCTGGAAGAAGTTAATGGGGGAAAGGGTGGACTCCTCTTCCAGCTTGTTCCTGCCCCTTCCCCAACCAGGCTCTCACCACCCTGTTGTCTGTGTCTGTGGGTTATGGATATACACCTAGGACTATGCAATACTTTCAACAATAAAGATTTAAAAAATAAGAAATAAAGAGAGAAGTTGGATGTGACCAGGCATGAAGGGGAGGGCAGTTAGAGGTGACCAGGCTGGCAGGGGAGGGCAGTTAGGAGCAATTGGGCTGTCAGAGGAGCAGTTATGTGTCAATCAGGCTGGCAGGAGAATAGGGGGTGATCAGGCTGGCAGGCAGAAGTCTTTTGGGGCAATCAGGCAGGCAGTTGAGCAGTTGGAAGCCAGCAGTCCTGGATTATAAGAGAGATATTTGATGGGCATTTGGACATCCAGCAAGGAGTTGCAGATTGGAGAGGGTGCAGGCTGGGCTGAGGGACACACCCCTTATCTCCTGTGCACACAGCCTCTAGTATATATGCACTGAATGGCCAGATTATTAAGACCACCTGACGTTTGTAGGCAAATTAGTCATACCGTACACTGCATTGTATGGGATATGGAAGCCAAAGGCCTGTTCGAACACCTTTGCTGTCTGCAGTTACCAAGATAAAATCATCTCCCATTTTCACAGGAACACAAGGATTGGACAGCCGAGCATTGGGAAAAAGTCATGTGGTCCAATGAATCATGCAGATGGCAGAGTGAGAATTTGGCAGAAATATCATGAAAGCATGCACCCCACATTCATGAGTGCAATCCTTCAAGCTGATAGAAGCAGTGCTATGATTATTTGGGCCCTTTATTTCATGTGGAACAACGTTTGAATAGCACAACATACCTAAGTATCGTTGCTGATCAAATTCATCCTATCATGTTGATGGCATATTCCAATGGAGATGGCTTCTTTCAACAAGACAATGTGCCATGCCATGGTGCTTGTATTATGCAGGAGTGATTTCAAGAACCTGAGGTAGACTTTACTTTGCTTAGGTGGCCCCCACAATCACCAGATCTCAATCCAGTTGAGCATTTGTGGGACAAAGTTAAAAGAGCCATTGGGCAGTTGGTTCCACAACTATCCAATCTCACAGAACTGGACAGTGCTACCCATCAGGCATGGTGTCCAATTCCTCATATCACCTTTCAACATCTGGTGGAGTCAATGCCAAGAAGAATCGCCGCAGTGTTGAGGGCAAAGGTAGTCCAACAAAGTACAGATGGGGTGGTCATAATAATCTGGCCACTCAGTGTATCTATATCAGTGTATTTCTCTTGAGTACCTCATTTATTTGATATCAAAGATACTATAAATTGTGCACCTGATCAGTTTTCCCCTTTACACTGGCTGTTAGAAAGCTCAGGGCAAATAGGTGGTTGATCTCCAGCAAAAGTCTAGAATACTTTTGGTACCCATTTGAGATACAAATACATGAGTCCCTGATTATTAAGTTTTCAGAGATCTTAATAATCTGGCCAACCAGCCACTAATAAAAGAGAAACATGCAAATTGACCATACCTCTACTATGCCCACAAGCCACGCCCAGCAGCCAATCAGGAGCGAGTATGAAAATTAACCTTACCATGTTGGTGGTGGCCTTGGAGCTGGAGTGAGCAGGAGGCTTGGTTGTCCTTGGTGATGGAGGAAGATAAGCTCTGCGCCCAGCCTGGCCAGCCCTGGCCTCCTCTCAAGGCTACAAAGTTTCAATTATAGGAGATAAATAAATCCCAACAAAAATGGCAACTGCCACAGAGCTGGAGTGAGAAGGAGGCTTGAGTTGCCCCTGGTGATGGAGGGAAGCCAAGTCTTCTGCCCACTGTGGCTGGCTCTGGCCTCTGCTCAAGGCCCAAAGTTTCAATTATAGAAGATAAATAAATCCCAGATACTTGCTTCCAGCCAGCCCTAGCCTCTGCTCAAGGAGGCACTGAGAAAAAGAAAAGAAAAAAGGAGGGTCTGTGAGCTTGGGTCATTGGGGGGTGGTCAGGCCAGGATGGGATGGCAGCCTGGTGGGGAGTAGGGCTGTTGGGGGTAACCAGACCAGAATGGGGGCCAGTTGGGGATGAGCAGGACATCATGGGGGTCATTTGGAGTTGATCAGGATGGGTCGGGGGGGGGAGTTTCTTATGAGCAGGCCAGCAGGGGGGGCAGTTGAGGGTGAGCAGGTCAGTGGGAAGGAAAGGTGAGGGCAAACAGGCCAGCAGGGGAGTCAGTTTGGGGTTACCAGGCTAGTGGGGTTGGCATGTGGAGGCGATCAGGCCAGCGGCAGGGAGCAGTTGGGGGTGAGTAGGCTGGCAGGCAGAGTGGTTAGGGGCAATCAGGCAGACAGGAGCCAGCAGTCCTGGATTGTGAGAGGGATGTCCGACTGCTGGTTTAGGCCCAGTCCCTGTAAACCAGCAGTAGGATATTCTTTGAGGTGTCTTAGATCGGAGAGGGTGTAGGCCTGTTGAGGAATATGCCCTCCCCCCTTGCATGATTTCGTGCACTGGGCCACTAGCATATATATAATCACCACTACTTTGGCAATGGAAAAATGTCTATGAAATATACTAACCTTTGAAAATGATGAGAATGTGATATAGAATTTACACTTGTTTAAATGCAGAGATAAATCATCAAAATTAGCTATACTATCAACTATGAAGAAAGGCCAAAAAGTTAAAAATCACCCCTTCTCACTCTGGCTGGTTTGACTCAGTGGATAGAGCATTGGCTCATGGACCAAAGGATTCCAGGTTCCATTCTGGTCAAGGGCCTACACCAGGGTTGCAGGCTCAATCCTCAGCAGGGGATATGCAGGGGCTGCCCATCCATGATTCTCTATCATCATTGATGTTTCTATATCTCTCTCCATTTCCCTTCCTCTCTGAAATAAAAATCAATAAAAATATCGTTAAACTAAAGGCCCAGTGCACGACACTGATGCACTCTGGGGATGTCCCCCTGCTACTTTTGACTGGCTCTCCGTGCTGCTGCAGAGGTGGGAGAGGCTCCCTCCAACACTACTGCACTTGCCAGCTGTGAGCCTGGCTTCTGGCTGAGTGGCACTCTCCCTGTGGGAGAGCACTGACCACCAGGGAGTAGCTCCTGCATTAAGCATATGCTCCCTATTGGTTAGTGCACATCATAGCAACTATTTGTTCCCTTGGTTGTTCCACTGTTCTGCCAATTTGCATATTAAGCTTTTATTATATAGGATTACTACAGCACCTGCCACATGGCTTCCATCTCCTGGTCTGTCATAATAGAAGAAAAAATAGTTTTAAAGATACAATGAATAAAACATTAAAATTACTACAGAGGCACATAAACTTTATAACTAAATACACTTAGGTGTGAAATATCATACAGAGAAGAAATTATTTAAAGCATGATTCAAAATTGTGTCAGTATTATGTTCTTGGAAGCTTCAAATGTAAGATACTGTAAGTTGTGCATTTAAGAAATGATTTGAAGAGTTCCAGTCAAGATGGCAGCATAGATAAACCCCATACTTAGAACCTGCAACAACTATATCAAAATTACAACTAAATTGCCTGAAAAGTAGTTGAACAGAAGTTCTATCACTAAGCATATACCAAAGAAGCCACATTGACACTGATAGGAGGGGTGAAGACACAAAATGGGCTTATCCCACACCCGTGTGTGATGAGTAAAAATCAGGAGGGACATCTCACCTGAAGAGGTCTCCCCTAAGAAGTGAGGGATCCCAGGCTCACACCAGGCCTGCCAGTTCAGGATTCCAGTATCAGGACAAGAAGTCCCCAAACCTCTGGCTGTGAAAACCAGCAGGGATTGTGGCCGAGTGAGACAGAGAGCTTCTGGAGTCTGAGGCAGTTCCTCTTAAAAGGATGAGGCACAGACTTACTCAGACTCACTCTCTCTGAGCTCTAGCACTGGGGCACCAGACACATTCAAGGAGGAACTGAGTTGTCTGGCATCAGGGCAAGAGCTGGAGGGGCAGATTTCGGTCAGTAAAAAAGTGCTGGCAAAGGCCATTGTTCTTTTGCTGAGACCTCCCAAACAGCCTGCAGGAAAGCCCTATAACTGAGTTAACCTGGCTAACATCATTTGCCCCATACCAGTTATTCCCTGATACCCAGCCTCATCAAATTGGGCCCTAGCCAAATTGTTTCTAGAAAATTTTCCATACAAACCGGCTGTCTTGGCTCATGCTTCAAACATTCCTAAAATTTCTCAAAAAAGCAGCATCTGGCCTAGCAAGCCTCATACATCTTGCTAAGTGGCCTCAGACCTAGTATTAGCAATAGTCAGCCCCAATTTAGAGCGTAGCTTCTCCGGGGCAGACTATAGGCAGTGGCTCAACTTGTATTTCCTAGGAAGTGCCAGAGGCAGTGAACATGGTGGTGATTTCAGATTACAACCCAAACACCTTCACAGAAATAATGACAGAAAACTACCCTCATATGGTGAAGGAAATGGACATAAAAAGCACAATAACTGCAGAGAGCACCAAACAAGATGAACCCAAAGAGACCTACACCAGGACACATAATCAAAATGCCAAAGTTTAAAGACAAAGAGAGAATCTTAAAAGCAGCAATAGAAAAACAGTTAATTATCTAAACCAGAGCTCTCTTAAGACTATCAGCTGATTTTTCAACAAATACTGTGCAGAACAGAAGGGACTGGCATAAAATACTCAACATGATGAAAAACAAGGACCTCCAACCAAGATTATTTTGCACAGGACATAAAAGATTATTTTGAAGGACATAAAAGTTATTCTCAGACAAGATAAAGCTAAAGGAGCAGCTCATCACCACCGAAACAGCATTTCAAGAAAAGTGAAAGCATCTTCTCTAAGAAGAAAAAGGTGGTGTATGTGTGTGTAAAAATGTGAATAATATAGACAATAAGTACAAATCTATCAACAGTTGCTTTAAATGAAAATGGGTTAAATGTTCCAATCAAAAGACATGTGGTGACTGAATGGATAACAAAATAACACCCTTGCTTATGATGTCTACAAGAGACACATTTCAGGCTGAAATGAACACACAGATTTAAGGTAAAGAGATGGGAAAAGATAGTTCATGAAAATGGAAATGAAACAGAAAAGCTGGGATATCAATAATTATACCAGACAAAACATACTTTAAAACAAAGGCTATTTAACAAAAGACAAAGAAGGACCCAGCACTGCCACTTCTGGGTATTTACCCAAATAAATATAAAAGGCTAAATAAAAAAGATATAAGCATCCATATGTTCACTGAAGCATTATTTACAATAGCCAAATATGGAAGCAATCTAAGTGTCCATGAATAGATGAATGGATAGCCCTAACTGGTTTAGCTCACTGGATAGAATGTCAGCCTGCAAACAAAAAGGTCCTAGGTTCAATTCTGGTCAAGTTCATGTACCTTGGCACATCTCCAGTAGGAGGTGTGCAGGATGCAGCTGATCAATATTTCTCTCTCATTGATATTTCTAATTCTCTATCCCTCTCCCTCCTCTCTGTAAACACACACACACAATAAAAACATACTTAAAATAGATTAATGGGATAAAGAAGTGGTGCATGGAATATGACTCAGCCATAATAAAGAACAACATCTTCATATTACTCTGGGAGAAATAGGTCAGACAGGGATAAATGCCAGTTGATTTCACTTATGCCTGAAAGTTAAAGAACAAATTAAATGAGCAAGCAAAACAGAAATAGACTCATAGATACAGAGAACATTTTGAGAGTTGCCAGTATGGTGTGGCAGGGAAAAGATGAAGGATGGATAAAAAAAAGTTGAAGAGCCAAAACTGGTTTGGCTCAGTGGATAGAGCATCAGCCTATGGACTGAAAGGTTCCGGGTTCGATTGCAGTCAAGGGCATGTATCCGAGTTGCAGGCACATCCCCAGCAGGGGGCATGCAAGAGGCAGCTGATCGATGTTTCTCTCTCATCGATGTTTCTAGCCCTCTCCCTTCCTCTCTGTAAAAAATCAATAAAATATATTTTAAAAAAGTTGAAGAGATTCAGAAGTACAAAATGGTAGTTACAAAATAGTCCCAGGGATGTAAAGTGCAACACAGGGAATGTTGTCAATAATCCTATATAATAAAAGCCTAAGTGACCAACTGTTTGACTGTTTGACCGACCGACTGGTAGCTGTGACCACCAGGGGGCAGATGCTCCAATGGGTAGGTAAGCTTGCTGCTAGGGTCTGGCCAATCAGGAGTGGGTGAAATGGGCCCGACATGCCCTGGAGCCCTGCTATGGTCTCTCCCTGGTCTTGATCATGCACTACTGAGGTCCCCCAGCCTTGCCTCTGCCCTCTTGCAATCCGGGACACCTCGGGGGATGTCTGCAGGCCAAGCCAAGGGACCCACTGGTGCACAAATCTATGCACTGGGGCTCTTGTATTGTAATAACTATATATGATGTGAGATGGGTACTATATTTATTGGGGGACCACTTCATAAGTTATACAAATGTCTAATAATGTGGTTGTACACCTGAAACAAATATAATATTGTACATCAACTGTAATTTAAAATTTTTAAATTAAGGAAAACAAAATAGGATCTTTGTAATAGTTTTAGTTAGATGTAATTCATATACCCTATAATACATCACTAAAGAATTTTTAAAAAGTTTTTCTCTTGTATTGTGTTCCAAAGACCAATCTGAACCTCATTCTCCAATTAATTTTTATGTATTAGTAACCAAGCTAGTCATTTCACCTCCATCTGCCTGACCTCTAGGTTCTAATATCAGAATGGAGAGAGGGCAGTCATCTGCCACCTATTTGACCATAGCTTCAACAAGAAAGATGACTACACAACACTTACAAAAATTTTTCTTCTTCCTTAATTTTATAATAATGTACACTGTCCTAAACAACCCCCATCATAAGTAGGGTGAAAGTTACATTTTAGAAAGAGTTATGAGGAAGCCAATACCAATAAAAGCACAACAAATACAAGTGGATGCTCATTCAACACTAATTTATTGATAGGCTACCATTAAATTATATCTGAGATTATATGTTGGAAAAAATATTGCATTATCTCTCTGAAAACAATATGATAAATATACACAAACCACACACATGTACACATTTTCAAATTTAATATATTTTCAGTAACTGTTGATACTTTTAAGTTAAATTTTGATATTCTTACTTTAAATGTTATAGAAATAAATGTAATATAAAATAAATAAAATCAAGTACAGTTGCCCATTTAAAGCATTGTAATTCATTATCCAACTGTGAATTGATTAATGTGCAAAAGGAAATACACTAAACAGTTTGTAAATATTAAAAACATGTATTTTGCTGCAAAAAAATGAGGAAAATTTAATTTATTAACCAAGGAACTAAAAAGTTAAGACAGAGAAAATGAAAGAGAAAAAGAAGAACAGGGTAAGCTGACTAAATATCTGTATCCTTCCAAAGATAAAATGACTATGGGACAATTGTCTAAGTGAGCAAAGTGAAGTGAGGTCATGAGCATAGAGCAATATAAAAACAAGATGATGAAACTCATCTCTGCCTTATGAGAAACTAACATAACTAGTGTGATAATTTGGATAGAGTCAAAATTCAGAGTAGAAAGGCACTGCCTTGGTGATGTAAGCATGAGGCCTGTGTTTAGTTAGGAAGATATCTGACTCTGTTGAGACACAATGTTCGGTCTTCCATGTACAAAGTTAAAGTCTTAAGAATAGTAACTTTTAGCTTTCATGTATTTGTACATAGAATGGCTAAACTATTGAATACACATTTGAGAAATGGAAAAACTTAAATAAATCATTAGAATTCTAATATTTTATGAAAGTGTCACAAATGGACCAAAAGTCTAAAATCAATAAATGTAAAATTGAGTCTCCTTATTTAACACAGATTTGAAGAGCAAAGACTCAGGAAGTGTCATGCCATGAATTGTGTTAGAAACACGAATACTGAAAAACAATTGAACATAAAATATTTTGAAACCAAACGAATTTCATGTTAAAATATTTCCTGAAATAAATTTTCAAGTTTTCAATTATTAGTAAAATACTTTATGTGCAAGAAAATCTAACTAGTCCCTGGCAGGTGGCTCAGTTGGTTGAGCTGTGACTTCCATCACCAGCAGAGTACACATCCAGGTAGCTGATTCGATCAATTGTTGGAAAGCAACTGACCCATGTTTCTCTCACTCTCTCAAAAACAGTTAAAAAAACATATTCTTCAATGAGCATTAAAGAAAAAAATAAAATTTAATTAGTAATATATCTGTTCTAATTTTATCTTTTGTATTTTATAATACCATTACATAACACTGAAATTACTTCTGATATATAGAATAAACATCCTAGAATTAAACTAGAATCTAAATATTAAAGGTAAAAATCATCAAAACAGATACACAGTCATCTTTACCATTAAATAGAATCAAGTGGGCAAGGCTGACCTTCATGTTATGGTGAGAGAAGCAACACATTTAAATATTATGAAAGCGGAGAAAACTGAAAGCACCAATTAGTGATAATTTATTATAATTATTGTGCTAAAGGTGGAAAAACAAGGTAGGAACAGTCCAAAATGTTTAAACCTTACAAATAAAGGGGATGAAAAAACAATTTCAATATTAAGGCATTTTTAACATTTTACTGTCCAGAATCACAGTTTAAAAATCTGTATAAATCTGTTGTTTTGTAATGGCCTATTTACTATGACATGCATTGACCACCAGGGGGAAGACACTCTTACCGGTAGGTTAGCTTGCTACTGGCGTCTGGCAGATCTCCACTGAGTGACACGATGGACATGCCCTGGAGCCCTCCCAGGGTCTCTCTCTGGCCCTGATCATGCACGGTGGGTCCCTTGGCCTGGCCTGTGCCCTATTGCAATCCAGGATGTTTCAGGGGATGTCTGTTTCAGCTCGATCACAAAGACCAGGCCAAGGGACCACACTGGTGCACAAATTCGTACACTGGGCCTCAAGTTACTTTATATTGTTCTAGCAGCAATAATTAAATTCCCAGCAGCTCTAGAGACACCTTCTGCCTTAGGTCTAAGGACTCTGTAAACAACAGCTGTATAACAAGTCTTTCCAGGCACTCTGCAGGGATGTGTGACTGATCTCTGTATTCCGATAAAGTGGTGCTTTTTTACTCTCTATTAAGACTAGAATGCCAAAACTGGTTTGGCTCAATGGATAGAGCATCGGCCTGCAGACTGAAAGGTCAAGGGCATGTACATTGGTTGTGGGCACATCCCAGTAGGAGGTGTGCAAGAGGCAGCTGATAGATGTTTCTCTCTCATTGATGTTTCTAACCCTCTCCCTTCCTCTCTGTAAAAAATCAATAAAATACATTTCTTTAAAAAAATGACTAGCATGATTTGGTGAACCAATACGCCCACAAAGAAACTACTAATGCTATGGAACCAACATTAAGTTCAAATTACTTTTTTTCAAATTATCTAGAAATACTGAAAAACAAAAACACTTCTTTACAAAAGATTAAAGAAAAAAAATTTTTCACAAATATCTTCTCTTATACTGCTTCTGCGGCTACACACTCTTTCATTTTCATCTTCTAAAATGAGGCATTATCTGATTTTCCTGGTGATAACTAACAAGGACATTTTAGGTTTGCCTCATGCTTACCAATTTACAGAAGTATTTGCCATTCATTTTCTTTTCTACCCAGTAGTCCAGTTTCACAACTTGGAAGCAATTAAACTATATTTTCCCAAAAGTTGGTCTAAAAATACCCAGCTTTGCTCTTCTGTGATGTGTTTCAATGAAGCCAAATAGAAAAACAAGGTTGAAGCCTCATTTAGCACAGGCCTATGCTGTTTTTCTCTGCATTAAGACCATAAAAGCCAACATGCACTGATCCAAATGGGTATTTTAGTGAGTGACAGCATCATGATGAAGTGAGACCTCCTTAGTATGTCCCCTGAAATGGACAACTAGTCGGACATTGAGAACCCAACAAAGGTTACTGTGCACCCCAGGCTAAAAGGTCCATGGACCAGTACTTCCGAAGGTGGGCATATGGGAATGTGTAGAAAAAGCAGGATGAGAGGCAGGTAGAGGGGACAACAGGAAGAGATCCATCACTGCAGCAAGGCTGAACCTACAGGCCCAGCAAACACAGAAGCAGTGGTTGAGTCGGATTGCATCTCCCACACCACAAACCAGTGTGGGGCAACTGCCAGCAGCATTCCTAACTCTCCTACCCCCCAACTCCAGATCCCTCCCCATTGGCAGCTGTGCTCATGCCCTCACAGACCAGCAGCAGCAGCAAAGCAAGGTCACCAGCCTCCAGGCCACAGTACCTTGCTGCCAGTGGCCATAAGGAATGAGGTAGCAGCTCAGTGGGTTCACAAACTGGCTCCTCCTCAACCAACCACATCCCCTGCTCAGGGAAAGGGAGGGTGCCCTGAGACCAAGGCAACCTGGATCCAGCACCAGGACCTACTACCCTGGTCACCCCACCTCCATTCCCCTGTCCAAGGCAAAGCCTCCTACACCTTTACTCACAAGCATCCCCCCCAAGCTTAAGTAGTATAGGTAAGAGAAAACAAAAACTGCGCTATTCTACCATCTACCTGATAATGAAAAAAAGGCCTCAAATTATCAACCTGCTGAATTGTGGAAAGGAAAATGTTTCTAAATAAGAAAAGTGCTGGCAGGAGGAAAAATGGTGGCAGAATAGACAGATGCATCTGGAGCTTTGTCGCTGGGCAGAGGGAGGGAGAGCAGCTGAGAGTTGCACTGGGAGTGTTTGTTGGCAAGTTAAGAGTCAGTTATCCTCAAGGAGAAGATGGGGGACTGCTGGAAAGGCCTCTCCTGGCCAGGCAGCCCCACTGCCATGGGGGTTTTGTCTGCCGGAGCCACCAGTGCAAATGCGGAGACTGCACCATCTTGCAGAGGGAGGTGGATATCTTGGGCGGTTTGAAAGCTGCAGCTGAAGCACTCACTGAACAGCCAGGGGACCCAGAGCACCGCTCTCCAATCTGCGCAGACACACGGACTCAGAGGAGATCCACACGGCACATGGAAAGGTCAGATTTTGCCTGGGATAAGGTGAGGTCTCTTGTCCCGCAGAACAGAGATGCGCACACTGTGGGAACTGGGCTGCGGGAAAGCTGCCTCTGGAGAGGTCCGCAGATGTGGGGCAGGGCATGATCCCTAAGTGTGGAAGCAGAATCTCCGAGCTGTTGACGAAGGGGAGCTCTGGAAAACAATTTGTTTTGATCTGAGGCAGAAAGACAGCCTGGGAATTGTTGCAGTGTCCTGGCTGCAAAATCCCCACAAACTGGTTTTGAGAACCACAGAGTAGCAGGATCTGAGCACAGCCTAGAGAGGTCCTGGTGTTTAGTCTCAGAGGTCAGTTCTGAAATACTGCCACCCAGTAGATGACACACAAATTGACTCTCACATAACCACAAAAGAATAAAAAGATTAAGACCTCAGCAGTGGAGGTCTCCTGGGAAACAGGAGTGCCAAGCAGAACAATAGTGGAAGTGAATGACCATGCTATTTTTTTTTTTTTTGTATTTTTCTTTTTTTTTATTTTTTTTATTTTAATTTACTTTTATTTTTCATTTTTGCATATTTTAATTAAAAAAACTATTTCTTTCTTTCCTCCTCAATTTATTTAACCTTTTTAATTATTATATTTGTTTTCAACAAGTATTATTACTACTACTATTTTATCTTTTTGGGAAAAAAAACAAGTGTCATTTTGTTTTCCCTTTATTTTACTTCAGGATCAGAGTTCTACATTCTATTTTCATCTTTCCTTTAGCATAATTTTACTCTATTTCAACTCTACCTTTATGCCAACACTTTCCTCCTAACTTTCTCCATTTTGTTGTGTTGTTTCTCTTTCCCTTTTCCAACTTTAGACTCCCCCTATTCTTTCTCTTTACCTGGTTAAAATTTCACCCCACTTATATATCTAATTTCAAATCACCTACCCCAAGTCCACACAAACCTCTATGTTATTTTTCTCTATGTCCTTTTGTTGCTGTTTGCCTGAACGGTGATTATATTGATTTTTTGTACTTTTTTGTGAGATTGCTTTAGCTTATTCTACTTGTTTTATTTTGCTTTTTGTTCGTTTTGTTTTGATTTGTTTTTTACCTCTCTTTTCCCTGGCCTCACTCAATACCAGTGGTTATTTGTAGTTTGTATTAATCTCCAGGTATTGGTTGCCGACATTTGTTTGGATTAGTGACTGTTCTATTGGAGTTTTCTCTTGACATCTATGTTTTGTTCCCCTTTTCTCTATTGTCCTCTATCTTTGCTCTCTTTTTTTTTCACTTTCTCTTTTCTTCTTCTACTTTTTATATTTTTATTTTATTTTATTTTATTTTGTTCATTTATTTATTTACTTATTTATTTATTTATATTTCTCCCTCTCCCAATTAGATTTTGGCACTTCTTTCTTTTCTTTTATCCTCATTTTCATCTTCTTCATTCTTTACTTACCCCTCATTTCTCCTTCATTGGTGGTCACCTAATTTGTGGTTATTAACATCGTGAATACATTTCTGTTCAGTACCTGGTCATGTTGCAGTTTGTGCCTTTTAATCAATGCAGGAGAGAGAACTACATAACCAGACACCCGGAGAAGAATGACCATGGGCAGAAGAAGAAACAGCATGCATACGACAGAAAGGCAGGTGTCACCAGAAAAGGAAGTAAATGAAATAGAAGCAGAAAAAATCCTGCCAGAAAAAGAATTCAGAGAAATGATCATAAGGTGGATGAAAAGAATGGAAGACAAATTCGACAATATGAGTAAGAGCCAAGAGGAAATGAAGAAGCAAGAAGAAATTCAAGAAGAAATAAAAAATGACATCACTGCTATAAAAAACTCAATAGAAAGCATCAAAAGTAGACTAGAAAAAGCAGAGGACTCCATCGGTGAGAGAAAAGACATGGTAGGAAAAAATACCCAAGGAAAACAGCTTCTAGAAAAAAAAATTAAAAGCAAGAAGAGAGCCTAAGGGAACTTTTGGATAACATGAAACAAAACAACATCCGCATAATTATGGTTCCAGAAAGAGTGGAAACTGAGCAAGGAATAGAAAACCTGTTTGAAGAAATAATGACAGAAAATTTTCCCAATATAGGAAAGAAAAAACCCACACAAACCCAAGAAGCTCCCAGAGTCCCAAGCAAAATAAACCCCAAAAAACTGACACCGAGGCACATTATAATTAAATTGGCAATAACCAACGACAAAGTTAGAAACTTAAAAGTGGCCAGAGAGAAACAGAAAGTTACCTACAAAGGAACCCCCATAAGACTAGCTACTGATTTCTCAACAGAACTGATCAGGCCAAAAGGGAATGGAATGAAATATACGAAGTCATGCAAAGGAAGGGTCTGAATCTAAGAATACTGTACCCTGCAAGGCTTTCAATCAAAATTGAAGGTGAAATCAGAAGCTTCACACACAAAAAAGGACTAAGGGAATATATTGCCACCAAACCAGCAATGCAAGAAATGTTAAAAGTTCTGCTGTAATAAAAAGAAATAGGAAGTGAAGAAGGAACTCTTGGGTAAAGATTAAAAATGGGGACAGATAAGTACCTACCAAAAATAACTTTAAATGTAAATAGATTAAATACTCCAATCAAAAGACATAGGGTAACCAATTGGACAAGAAAACATGATCAATATATCTGCTCTCTAAGAGAAACCCACCTCAGGAGAAGAGATGTACACAGATTGAGGGTGAAAGGATGGAAGATGGTATTTCAGGCAAATGGAAATAAAAAAAAGCTGGGTTTTCAATACGAATATCTTACAAATTAGATCTCAAAGTGAAGGACATAACAAGAAATAAAAAAGGCCACTTCATAATACTAAAGGGAACAATCCAACAAGAAGCAATAACTCTGGTAAACATATATGCACCAAATATTGGAGCAATTAAATACATAAACAAACTCTTGGAGGATATTAAGGGAGAGATTAACAGCAATACAATCATAGTAGGAGACTTTAATACCCCACTGTCACCACTGGACAAATCCTCTAAACAAAAAATCAGCAAAGAAACATCAATCCTAAATGACTCATTAGACCAGATGGAATTAAGTGACATCTTCAGAACATTTCACACCAAAGCCACAGAATATACATTCTTCTCCAGTGCACATGGGTCATTTTCAAAGATAGATCATATGTTGGGCCATAAGAAAAGTCTCTTCAAATTCAAGAAGATAGAAATCATATCAAGCATTTTCTCAGACCACAGTGGCATAAAACTGGAAATCAACTATAATAAAAAACAAGAGAAAAAATCAAACACATGGAGACTAAACAGCATGTTTTAAACAACGACTGGGTAACCAAAGAGATCAAGGAAGAAATAAAAAACATCATGGCAACAAATGACAATGACAACAAAACAATTAAAAATTTATGGGACTCAGTGAAAGCAGTATTGAGAGGGAAGCTCAAAGCCCTACAAGCCTACTGCAAAAAAAAAAAAATAAACAAAAACAAAATAACAGGAAACAATGGTAATAAATTACCTAACCCTACAACTCAAAGAGCTATAAAGAGAGCAATAAAAAAAAGCCCAGTGTAAGCAGAAGGAAGGAAATAGTAAAGATCAAAGTGGAGATAAACAACATGGAGACCAAAGAAACAATTCAAAAGATCAACAATACCAAGAGATGGTTCTTTGAAAGGATAAACAAGACTGATGGGCCTCTAGCCAGGCTCACCAAGAAGCAAAGAGAGAAGAGCCAAATAATCAAAATCAGAAATGAAACAGGAGAAATAACAATAGATCCCGCCAAAATACAAAGGATTGTTAAAAAAAAATACTATGAACAATTCTATTCCAACAAACTGGACAACATGCAGGAAATGGACATACTCTTAGAAAAATATAACCTTCCAAAACTCAATCAGGAAGAATCTAAACAGCTCAATAGTACAATAACTATGGAAGAAATTGAAGCAGTCATCAAAAAGCTTCCAGCAAATAAAAGCCCAGGACCAGATGGCTACACAGGAGAGTTTTACCAAACTTTCAAAGAAAATTAAAACCTGTCCTCCTCAGACTATTTAAAAATGTTCAAGAAGAAGGAACTCTTCTAACCACCTTCTATGAAGCCATCATCACCCTAATACCAAAACCAGATAAAGACAACACAATGCAAGAGAATTATAGGCCAATATCTCTCATGAACATAGATGTCAAAATCCTCAACAAAATTCTAGCAAGTCATATCCAGCAGTACATCAGAAAGATCATACACCATGACCAAGTAGGATTTATCCCAGGAATGCAGGGATGGTACAATATCCACAAATCAATAAACGTGATACATCACATAAACAAATTGAGAGATAAAAATCACATAGTCGTATCAATTGATTCAGAAAAAGCATTTGACAAAATCCAACATCCTTTCTTGAAAAAAACTCTCAGCAAAGTGGGAATAAAAGGATCATGCCTTAACATCATAAAAGCCATATATGATAAACCCACAGCTAACATTATACTCAATGGGCAAAAACTAAAACCATTTCCCCTAAAACAGGAACAAGACAGGGATGCCCACTCTCACCTCTCCTGTTCGACATAGTACTTGAAGTATTAGCCATTGCAATTAAACAAGAAGAAGAAATAAAATGCATCTAAATTGGAAAAGAAGAAGTAACGCTGTCCTTATTTGCAGATGACATGATACTGAACATTAAAAAACCCGAAGAACTCCATCTCAAAATTTACTGACTTAATAAATGTAGCAGGATACAAAATTAATGCCAAGAAATCTGTTTCATTTCTATACACTAATAGTGAAATTACAGAAAGAGAGATTAAAAAAGCAATCTCATTTACCATTGCACACACAAAAAAAATTAAGATACCTAGGAATAAACCTAACTAAAGAGGTAAAAGATCTATATGTAGAAAACTACAGGACACTGAAAAAAGAGATAGAGGAAGATGTTAACAGATGGAAGAGCATACCATGCTCATGGATTGGGAGAATCAACATCATTAAAATGTCCATACTACCCAAAGCTATCTACAGATTCAACGCACTGCCCATTAAAATACCAACGACATATTTCACAGACCTAGAAATAATTCATCTGGAACAAAAAAAGACCAAGAATAGCTACAGCAATTCTGAGAAATTAGAATAAAGTAGGTGGTATCTCAATACCAGATTTCAAGCTATATTACAAAGCAACTATTCTCAAAATAGCCTGGTACTGGCACAAGAACAGACATATAGATCAATGGAATAGAATAGAGCACCCAGATATCCACCCAAGCCACTATGCTCAACTAGTATTTGACAAAGGAGGCATGAACATACCATGGAGCCAAATAGCCTCTTCAATAAATGGTGTTGGGAAAATTGGACAGATACATGCAAAAAAAATGAAACTGGACCACCAATTTATACCAAATACAAAAATAAACTCAAAATGGATACAGGACTTAAACATTAGAAGGGAAACCATAAAAATACTAGAGGAATCCACAGGCAGCACAATCTCAGACTTATGCTGAAAAAACTTCTTCACTGATACTGCTCCAAAGGCAATGGAAGCTAAAGAAAAAAAATAAACAAAAGGGACTACATCAAAATAAAAAGCTTTTGCACAGCAAAAGAAACCATTGAACCCCTTATCCTACAACACTAGACCCCAGATCCAGCCGAAACTCATATGGGGGGAGTTTGGACTGTGAAAAGGGAGAAGTGCACAGAAATTTAGGGGAGTCGCAAAAGATAGGAGGTCTGGTCATGGTGGCATGCGAGCACACACCGGGCGCCGGCGCCACACAGAGGACAGATTGCTGATTGGGCCGCTGGCTTTTGCGAGTGGGCGGGAGACAGATCCTCCCAACTGTGCCATTTCTGAGTCCACTGGGCCCCTGTTTCGGGTGAAACCCTGGAGATCTAGACTCGTGTGGTCCTGGTGCGCAGGGGCGCAGGGGAGCTGGAAAGGCAGCGGTCTAGAGGCACTGCGAGCGCTTGCACACAAGGACCGCTCCAGTGATTACCCAGTCATGTGAGACTCGGGGGCCATGGAGGGTGGGGCCGACTGGAAGGCAAGGCGGTCCCTTAAGCCCTGAGACTCCACCCATCCCAAGCTCAACAGAGGCTTCTGTGGTTTTGCAAGTAAAAAAGTTTCCATGAATAGTGAAAATGCCAAGACAAGGGAAGGGATCAAAAACAAAAGAAATGGAGGGAAAAAAACGACTGGATATAGAGTTCAAAACCATGCTTATAAGGTTTTTCAAGAATATGCTAGAAAAGATGGATAAATTTAGCGAAAGCCTACTAGAGATACAAAAGAGCCAACTAGAGATGCTAGAGATGATGCATAAAATTAGCG
>PVJN01033614.1:0-23460 GCA_004026805.1 Lasiurus borealis | reverse complement strand
GGGGAGACTTCCTCTCCTTGACAGAGATGCAAAGATGAAGTGAAGCAGAAAAAACGTGGGGAGTGCATTGGGAGGAAGAAACCGAGATGCATCAGAGTGGGGTCTCACGCCGAGAGAGAGCAGTGTTTCCAGGAGACGGGAACGGGTAAGGCATTTCATGGACACAGACACGCCCACGGAAGTGCCCGGTGACCCTGAACAGAGCAGACTTGTGCCCGGGTCACTCCCATAAGTTTTATTTCCCATAATGCTGTTCTAAGTGTGCCTGCGAATTGCTTCACAATTTCCCGTCAGAACAAAGCAAACCAACCAACAAACTCCTGGGGCCTGCTGACTAATTTTGAACCCAAGACTCCAATACCGTTGAGCACTGAACCATGTGGATTTGAACTGGGAAGGTCCGCTTATACACAGACTTTTTTTCAATAAATATAGTACAGTTAGCCCCCACCCCACATTCCTGAGTTTTGCATCTCGGGATTCAACCAACTGCAATGCAGAGGGCTGACTAGGCATTGTTCCACAGCACTCATACAAGGGACCTGAGCATCTGTGGGTTTCAGTATCGATGAGGGGCCTGGGACCAATCCTCTACACATACCGAGGGATGATTGTGGTTTAGTTTGGGGAGACTAACAGCTATGCTAAGATTTTCCACTGCACTGGGCAGGTGGGATAGCCCCTAATTCCCGTGTTGCTCAGGGTTTGTATTTAACGCAGCAGAAAGCCCAGTGTTTCGAATAAAGCTGGTATTTAATGACTATTTATTGAAAGAATTAATCAATACATGTGTCAGACCCAATTATTCCAGGTTAGATATTCCTTCCCTCCTTAGCGTGAGGATCATTGAACTTGGCCTGAAACCAATCCACTCCCCTCCTCTCTCTCGGACTAGACTTGACATTGGGAAAGAAGGATTTTAAAACAACCGGAAACTCAACAGGCTTTCACACTGTTGGCCATTTTTTTTACACTGAGATTTGTGTTTCTCTTTTGCCAATATCCCTTAAAAATGGCAGGATAAGTTTTCACCCAATCTGGCAGTAATATCTGGGATGATCTGATTTAAATATGAGCTCTGAAAATTAATAAAAAATTAATTTAAGGGAAACCTGGCGGATACCCCCAAAAGAGAGCTTGTCATCTGAAATGGAAGAACAAAGAGAACCGAGGCGCCTGCCGATCACACAGACTAAGTCCCCGTAAACCACGTAACCAATGGTGGTTTCAGGCACCGACCCGGCCGTAGGATAACACAGGCTGCAGGCAATGACGTGCAGTGAAGATGCTCTCCGGAAGGCAGCCTCAGCGCGCTCCCGAAAGCAGAGAACGGGGATTCAGTTATCCCACGGAGATGAACGACTCCCCGGAGTGAACCGGATTCGGATAAATAATAATCACAGCTGCCACCTATGAAGGGGTTATTATGTGCCAGACACATGCACTGACTCACTTAACCTGCACAACAACCCCGAGGGAGGAGCTACTGTTATCCCTGTTGCAAAGATGAGGAAAGTGGGATTCCGAGACATTAAGTGGTTTGTGCAGGGTCACTCAGCTAGAAAGCGGTAGGACGGGGTTCAAGGTTCAAACCTAGGTGTCCAACTCCTGAGCCAGCCTGACCTTGGGCCTCTGGTTTGTCTTCTGGGCCTGAGCTGCCTACCTGGGTCCTGGGACCTCTGCCAGGAGCTTTCTCTGTAATGTCTCATCCAAGGTACTTAAAAGAGTCCCACCTACTCCCTCCCCTACACCAACCACCTACCTGCTAACGGGCTTCCCTTTCTTTACCATAAATATCCAGTTTTGCTAGAGAAGCTTAATCTTCAACCATTTGCCGGCATTTGCTAACGGTCTAAAATAACTTGGGTGAGTGAAAAGAAAAGAAAAAAATCTAGTTGAAGAATCACAGTTAAATCAAGAGTTATTCTTCAGGCAAAGGGCCAATTCATTCCACACCGCCTCTTTCTAATAAACACAGCAGCGAGATGGAGAGCGGTGTCTGGGGGAGGCGGCATCTGGCATAAACCAGGGAGACAAACACCTGTGGCCGGCTTCAGGCGGGACACAAATCTCTGCCTTGGACAGGAGGACGTTATTAACTCTTCCCGTGACAAAGAGGCGTTGTAACTCGACTTCCTTTTTAGGAAATACTTCTCGCTGCCAGTGTCGGTTCGGCATAAATTTTCAAACCAACTGTGACAAGGATGCACTCATCTTTCTAAAAGAAAATCTTTACAAAGGACTGAGAGGGTGGGAGGGGGGGCGCGCACATCATTTGTTCAGGCCCTGATTGGTTCATCACAGCTGGGGGGAGGGGAGCCGGTTACTGTAATAAACACAAGACGGGGCAGAGATGCACAGCGGGCTCTTGGGGGGCTGGGGCGAGCAGGTTCCAGCCGCCACTGGCAGTGCAATGTTTACCGTGACCACCACGTGCCAGGGATATGCCAAGTGCTTCACTGCCACCCTCTTTGATCCTTGTACCAGGCCAACTGGCAGGTATGACAAGTTGATCTCCACTTTACAAATGAGGGAACACGAGGTTTCAAAGAAGTGAATTAAATAACTCGTCAAAGGTCCATAGCTGGGAAGTGATAAGAGCGGGCCTGGGAGTCCTGGCCCTCTGGTTCAGAGGTCCTTGCTCATAGCCCTTCGCACATCCCGCCTCTCTGTAAGTGGTTAAAGAAGGTGCTACCCTGTTTCCCCAGAAGGAAGACATCCCCCCAAAATAAGACCTACTTCCAGTGTTGCCTCTCGCTGTAATATAAGGCATCCCCCCGAAAATAAGACCTCCCCGATAATAAGGCCTTCCCCTAACATAAGGCCTCCCCCGGAATAGAAGGCCCCCGAAGCTACCGTCAGGCATCTGACTCCTAATTTAAAGAGACCTCGCACTGCCTGAATAGCTCCGGCTGCACTGCAACCCATCCGTGAGCTGGTTTGTGATGACTACCGTACCGCAGACAGGTCATACATTTCCTTTTTTTTTGTTGTTCAACAATAAATGTGTACCGTATTCTTCTTCATGGAAAAATAAGACATTCCCTGAAAATAAGACCTAGCGCATCTTTGGGAGCAAAAAATTAATATAAGACACTGTCTTATTTTTGGGGAAATAGGGTATGATTATTCCCAAATCATGTCAGCAAAGAGCAGGCTCTGGGCTGACTGGCAGTGTGAGAAGGGGACTGACCCACATCAGCCAATAAGGTTCCTCCTCCTCTCTCCTGGCAAATTTCACTGCACCCCCAGATCTATGTCAGATGGTCCCCGTTTAGTGGAGCCCCTCCCACCTCCTGCAGAGCTGCTACTCCCCAAATGTCTCTTCCTTGCAAGAACGGATTCCACTATGCGTTTCACCCCACTCCTTCCTGGGGCGATATCATGTGTTACCCACATTTGTGGCTACCCCACTCCACCCCCACCCCGTCTCCATCCTCAGCCCAACACCCACCACCCAACTCATCTAGAGGCTTCATTATCATAACTTCCAATCCATAACAGGAAACACTGAGCTCGTCATGTTTATCTTCAGAGCGAACCTCATCTTAGCCGAGTGGTTTTCTGCCTTTGCCCTGCACACACGTTTCGCCATTCTCGCTGTTCCGAGGGAGGCGGGCGTGGGCTCACCTGCATCCCTCTCATTCTCTGGAACCGGGCGATGGTGTCGCTGATGGTGTACACACGCACGTGGCCCATGTGCAGCTTGCCCGATGGGTAGGGAAACATGGAGAGCACATAAAACTTGGGCTTCGATTTCTAGGGAAGAAGGAAGGAAAATGATGAGTGTTATGAGCATTTACTGGCAGCCTGCCTGCATATCCCAGTGGGCATCTTCCTCAAGGTGTCCGCAACCAAGGTACATGCTCTTGACTGGAATGGAATAGTAGGAGGTGTGCAGGAGGCAGCTGATTGATGTTTCTCTCAACTCTCTATCCCTCTTCCTTCCTTTCTGTAAAAAAATCAATAACATATATTTTTTTTAAGAAAAGAATTACCGTCTTTAAGAAGACAAGTAAGTGACAGATAATCCTCTCAGCTTGTAAACAAGGCTCTCAAAGGAGGAACAAGACCTCAGGAAATAAGCAAACTATGCTCCCTATTCATTTTTAGGGAATGTGTTAAAAAGCTGTTAAAGAGTTTGTTTGTTTTTAATATATTTTTATTGATTTCAGAGAGGAAGGGAGAGGGAGAGATAGAAACATCAGTGATGAAAGAGAATCACTGATCAGCTGCCTCCTGCACACCCCACACTGGGGATCGAGCTTGCAACCTGGGCATGTGCCCTGACCAGGAACTGAACTGTGATCTCCTGGTTCATAGGTTGACACTCAAACCACTGAACCACCCTGGCTGGGACAAAGTTCTTGGGACCCGAAAAAAACACACATAAGAAAACCCTTGCTATCAAATATTTCTAGTTTTTCATGGAAAAGATTTTACATTAAACCTGTTTTTCTTTTATTATAATCACCCTGTTTTTATTATAGTAATATGTTTTATATTATGTGTATTTAACTATCAATTTTGCCTCAAACATTTTCCACATATAACTTCTTCATTAGCATCTCCTTTTTGTATGTGTGTTTAACAAAGCTTAAATTTATGTAACATCGAGTGATTTATTATATATAGTAGCTAAGCCAAACACCAAAACTGAGTTTATAGAAGATATATAGAAAAGTACTGCTAGCAAAAGCTTTTAATATTCATGGCTATTTTGATTGCAGAAAAGGTATTCAGCTTACTGGCCTGCCCGGCCTTTTGCTTTCTGTGTGAATTAAGTCATTTTCCTCTGTGACAATGAAATGTGTTCTATCCTCCGTGGGTGGAAAGAAGAGAAGGAATTATGGGAGTTTATGTTATAACCAAGCAGGAATGTAATTGAAAGGGAAATTTTCATAATTACATAAAAGTTAAGAGTTTAAACCTTTAAAGGAAATTAAGATTTTTAAGCAATAAGAAAAGGACGGTCTTTATAAATAGGTCCTATTCTTTCTGCCAGCTTCTCTCGTCAGGAGACAGATAATTTCTGTCTCTTTATAGACCTGGCTCGGAGCTGGGAGGAAGGGAGGGTGGCAGAGAGAAGGAGCACTCAACGGGAACCTGGAGCCCTAGTTCTGGTCCCAGCTTTGCCACAGGCTGGGAGACTTTAGGCAAATTCCTTTGTCTTTCTGGGCTCAGTTTACAATCTGTGAGCTCAGTGGTTAGAGCATCGGACCTTGGATGGGGCCGGGGGAGTGGGGATGTCTCAGGTTTGATTCCTGGTCAAGGGCATGTACCTCAATTACAGATTCCCCAGCCCAGTAGGGGAGCACGTTGGAGGCAGCCAACCAATGTGTGTGTCTGTCTCTCTGATCCCCTCCATCCTCCCTTCCACTCTCTCTAGAAATCAATGGAAAAAAATATCCTTGGCCCAGCTGGCATGGCTCAGTGGTTGAGTGTCGACCTATGAACCAAGAGGTTTCCATGCGATTCTCGGTCAGGGTACATGCCCGTTTCTGGGCTCGATCCCCAGTGTGGGGTGTGCAGGAGGCAGCAGCTGATGAATGATTCTCACTCATCTTTGATGTTTCTGTCTTCCTCTCAGAAATCAATAAAATTCCGTAGTTTTTAAAAAGATGACTGGGTCTGAATCCTGGCTCTGCCATGGGTGAGCTGAGCTCATCTGGACAAATTGCCAAACCTCCCTCCTAGCCTCAGTTTTCTTATCCCCAAGATGAAGATAATATCTCCCCCCACCGCCACCCCCCGGTTATTTCAGGATTAAATGAGAAAAATAAACGGACAGATGGTGCCTGACACACAGTAATATGCTTATTAAATGGGAGTTCTTTTTAGGATGATGGCAATTAGGATGATGATGGCAAAATATCCAACTTCTAGAAAAATCACGTGGGTGGGTTTCAACTGTCTCTCCTACTTCAGTGCGGCCCCTGACGAATGCTTCCGAGTCACCAGCATCCAGCAGGATTTTCGGTTCCTGACAAGACACACCACCCGTTTCTCTCCCGCCGTACCTTTCATTTACACAACACTTCAGTCTGTAAAATGTGTCCGGCCACCTTTCCCCATTTGATTTTCAAAACAAGTCTGTGAGATAAACAATGCCAGGAATGTGAGGATCAAGGAGGTTCAGGATGCTGCCAAGTTCTCGTGAATTCTGGGGCAAAGCCAGTCCTTTACTTCGAGGCTCCAGGCCCCTGCCAGGTGCTCTCTCCACTACCCCATCCCCCCTCAAACGGGACAGAGTGCCAGGGCCATCCACAATATTTCCAAAGCGATTTACTCAATTATTGAAACACTAGAGGCCCGGGGCATGAATTCGTGCATGTGTGGGGTCCAGCCAGGCAGATGAGGCTGGTCCAGCCAGGGGGAGGGGCCACGGGCGGTTGGCCAGCTGGCCCTGACTCCTGGTCAAGCTTCCGGTGGAGGGGACAATTTGCATATTAGCCTTTTATTATACACAATAGTTTGTTTTGATCTGCTTAATTTATTTTTTTTTAATATATTTTATTGATTTTTTACAGAGAGGGAGAAAGAGAGTCAGAAACATCAATGAGAGAGAAATATCGATCAGCCGCCTCCTGCACGACCCCCCCAATGGGGATGTTCCAGCAACCAAGGTACATACCCTTGACCAGAATCAAACCCGGGACCTTTCGGTCCGAAGGCCGACGCTCTATCCACTGTGCCAAACGGGTTTTAGCTGTTTAATTTTTTTTAAAACCATATGCTTAAGAATGAGCTGTCACAAAATCAGTAAGTTAGAACTTCAAAACGTTTGAAAGTCGCTAAATTATAACCTAAACCAAAAGCAAAACATTGAAGTTTAAGCTTCTTATTTAGAATTAAATCACACCCTGCCCAGCCGGTGTGGCTCAGTGGTTGAGCATCGACTTATGAAACAGGAGGTCATGGTTTGATTCCTGGTCAGAGCGGCACATGCCCAGGTTGCAGGCTCGATCCCCAGTGTGGGACATGTAGGAAGCAGCCCATCAATGATTGTCTCTCATCATTGATGTTTCTATCCCTCTCTCCCTCTCCTTTCCTCTGAAATAAAGAAAAATACATATTTTTTTAAATATATTTTATTGATTTTTTTTACAGAGAGGAAGGGAGAGAGATAGACAGAAACATCGATGAGAGAGACATCAATCAGCTGCCTCCTGCACATTCCCTACTGGGGATGTGCCCGCAACCAAGATACATGCCCTTGACTGGAATTGAACCTGGGACCTTTCAGTCTGCAGGCCAACGCTCTATCCACTGAGCCAAACTGGTTTTGGCAAGAAAAATATATTTTTATTATTATTTTTATTTATTTCTTTTTTTATTTTATGTGCCTCAGGCATGAAACAGCTCTGGCCACGGACACAGGCATCAAGCTAAGATGAACTAAGGACTGTACATCTGCTTTGCCCCTGATTGATATAAGAGCAACACCACCAATCAGGTGTCTCCTTGCCCATTGCCAGGGGGTAAGAAAAATATATTTAAAAAAAAAAAAACGAATTAAACTGCTCCCTAAGGTTTGTTTCCAAAATATATTAAGTTAGATCAGTCTGATCACATTGCCAGGAAGACTTGCCGCTTCCTAATGAGTAAGAGTTAGGCTTGCATTGCACAGTTACACATTACATTCAAACCTTCCTTTTTGTCACCTCACTTGTGATAAGCTATGCCTTTCTCAGCGTCAGACTTTCTCACCGGAGGTAATGAACAATCTCATGCATCCGAGCCTGGTACCCAGCAGGCCGGCCTCCCAGAGAGGCAGCCAGCCTCCAGCAGATACGGCTACAGCCGAGCACTTCAGACAGTTAATTCCGGTAGAGCCTGGACTGGTGCGTCTGGACCGGAAGCCACGGGTCCACTAACTCACACAGCTGCTAATGCCAGGTTAGACCCCAGCCCCAGATCCTACAAGGAAAGGGCTGCTACCTCCCAAACCACGATGCTCAGGTGACAGAACAGGGTTGGAGGCCCAGGCCAGGCCAGGGGAAGGGAAGGTACTTTAAAGTTCCTCGGCTGAGGGTCCCAGGTGCACTTCTGGAGTCTCATCTCTGACCCTGCCAGAACCCACTCTGCAATGGACCAGGAAGAGCCTGGCGCCTGCTATGGCTCCTGTCTTGGTGAGTTTCCAGTAGATGCTGCTCCAGAATACCTGATGTGGCGTTGTCTTCGTGCACCTGCGTGCGCACGCACCACACTGAATCTCTCCTGAGCACTAGCCTTGTCTCATCACATCTACCCTCACAAGCGCCCCAGGGAGCAGGGGGCACTGTTGCTATCACTGTCCACTGCAGATAAGAAAACTGAAGCACAAAGAGATTCAGTCATTTGGTTCAAGGTCACATCTGTATAATAAAAGCCTAAGCGACCTTTACGACAAAACGATCAGAATGACCAGTCGCTATAATGCACACTGACCACCAGGGGGCAGATGCTCAATGCAGGAATTGCCTCCTGGTGATCGGTGGGAGCGCTGCTCAGCCAGAAGCCAGGCTCACAGCTGGCGAGCACAGCAATGGTGCCGGGAGCCTCTTCCACCTCCACAGCAGTGCTAAGGAGCAGTGAGCCGAGCGGTAAAGAGCAGCAAGCAGGCGGGTGGTAAGAAGCGAGAAGTCACAGGCCCGGCCGAGGGACCCCGCCCTACCCCAATGCACAAATTTCATGCACCGTGCCTCTAGTACTTAATACAGTGGTACCTTGAGATACGAGTGCCCTCACATAAGAGATTTTTGAGATACGAGCCATCGAGCAAGCGATTTTTGCTTTGAAATACGAGCCACATTTGAGATAGGAGTAATCGCATGGATCGGCCGGCTGCAAACGACCCACCAGTTTACCGCGACTCGAGCGTCTCATAGTTTCCCACGCCTCAAGGTTACAGAACGAATTAAACTCGTATCTCGAGGTACCAGTGTAGCTTGTTTGAACCAGGGAGTTTAACCTCAGAGTCCAAGCCCTTGACCCCTCTCCTCTGCCCTTGCAGAATCTCCCAGGATACTCACATCAGCTTCGGAAATTTTGGCGGCCTGCTCTTTGATCCTTGAATACCACCACTTCTCAACGTCCTTTCTCGTCTGCAGCGTATACTCTTTCGTCCACTGGCCTGTGGCACTGTAAATTCCTCTTTTACATCCTGGGATGGCTCTCCTTCCCCAACTGATGACCTCTGGCCCGCCATTTAGCTGCCTTTTCAGAAGACAGACATAGAAGCCCAGTCTCTGCCAAGCAGGAGCCATTCTTCAGAAGGTGGGGGGCCCTGAGAGAGGGGGAAAAGCACACTGGTGAGCCGCCTGGAACCCCCTCCGGCTCCTGGCCTGCCGCTCAGCACAGCCCAGGGCTCCCTGCCCCCTCCCAGGCTTTCCTCTTATCCTTCTGGTGATTTCTCTCCCTGAAAAGTACGCTTTCAAAGTTCAATTGAGCCAAGCACACATTTTTTAATAAACATGTTTTTATTGATTTCAGAGAAGGAAGGGAGAGGGAGGGAGAGAGAGAGAGAAACATCAAGGATGACAGAATCGTTGATTGGCTGCCTCCTGCACGCCCCCTACTGGGGATGGAGCCCAAAACATGGGCATGACCGGGAATCAGACCGCCACCTCCAGGTTCATGGGTCGATGCTCAAGCACTGAGCCACACTGGCCAGGCTAAGCACAAACTTTTTTTTTAAATATATTTTTATTTTTTACAGAGAGGAAGTGAAAGAGATAGAGAGTCAGAAACATCGATCAGCCGCCTCCTGCACAACCCATAATGGGAATGTGCCCGCAACCAAGGTACATGCCCTTGACCAGAATCAAACCTGGGACCTTTCAGTCTGCAGGCTGACGCTCTATCCATTGAGCCAAACCAGTTTCAGCACAAACTTTTTTTAAAATTAATTAATTTATTTATTTTTAAGCACAGACTTTTTAATGGAAAATATAAAGGTGGCCGATGCTCCCGAACATCAATGATACACCCCCACCCCCACCCCATCCCCCCACCTCGGGGACAAATGGAGCCGCAGCCTGGGCCAGCTCCTTCCACAGCCTCACAGACTGCCTGGAGGCAGCAGAGCCCACCCCCCTGCCCTGGAGGCCAGCCCAGGGTCTGCCCAGCAGGCTTCACTGCCCGTCGTCCAGGATTCGGAAGAGCTCCAAGCATTTCTTCGCTTGGCCTTTGGCTCAAATATCAGAGGATATCTGAACACAGGCCTTCAAGGAGGACCAGAGACTCTGAGCAATTATAAGCATTTTTCAAATATATTATGAGTTCAAGATACTTGAACTAAGCTAAGCCAGGAAATAACCACTATTTAGAAGGCTGCTTATTCACTTAGTTCTTCATTCATTTGCCAAATCTGCATTGAGTGCCACACAGCTGTAGGCACTGGGAACACAGCTGTGAGCAAACACCAAGTCCCTTCTGTCCTGGCCCTTACACACTGGCAGAGAAGAGGGGATAAGAAACCAACCAACAATAGACAATATGCACAACCATGGTTTTTCTGGAATCCAACCCATAGGTGGGGGCCCACCAGGACATCCAGCTGCGATTCAAAATGCAACTTGAACATTTAAGTGCCTTTTTCCAAAGCTGAATTCCAGAAATGAACTCAAGGAAGATGTTCCATGCTTTATCGCGACTCAAAAGGTGGAGGTGACAGTGCATCAGATATTTAAGATTTATGAATAAATAAACTTTCTCCCTTCTTGCATAACAGCATTTGAGAAGTGCTACAGTATTTTCATGACAGATCTTTCAAAACCAAGGAAGGAAGGAAGGAAGGGAGGGAAGGAGGGAGGAAGGGAAGGAGGGAGGGAAGGAGGAAGGGAGGAAGGGAGGAAGGGAAGGAGGAAGGGAGGAAATAAATGACTCTCTAAGCTGGTGTTCTTTGATTCTCTCAGAATGTTTCCCATATCTACTAGGATTGACCCCATTTCAGAGGTGCACGGATGTTGCCAACAGAGTTCATTGTAGGCTTATCAAAGCGAATTTCACACTCACACAAAATGGCATCACAGTGTTGGCATTTTACAAGTTGGTCTGCCAACGTTCCTGACATACAGGTTCTCACTGTATTTAACACTTCTTCCTTCTTTGGGGGTAAAATCAGAAACACACTGAAAAACAACAACAACTGCCTATCCACTGGGCTTGCCTATTTGAAAGTCAGTAGATGTGGCTATAGATGTAATAGTGAAATCAGTTGAATGTCAGCAATTCCATAAGACCAACCTAATATATAGACATTTTGTACCACTAAGGCAATTGCATTGGTTTTTAGGGGTTGGGTGTCTGCATAATTAGAACTACCTACAGGATTCATGGATTTTATGGTTGGCTTGCTAAGTCAGCATTTCCGTAGCTTTGCAAACCAAGGAATGCCAGTTTCACAGAGGGCACACAGAGGGATGCCTGGGGAAGGAGCCCAAAACATGGGCATCCCTCTCCTAGACTGCATTCCCTAAGAACTCAAAGGACTATCCGCTCGAAAAGAAACAATGGCAAGGTGCAAATTATAAAAATACAACTGACTCTAACTGTAGCCTCGCAAGCTTTAGCTGTTAATGATGGTTAGCCATTGTGACAAATGAAACAGCAAAGAATGCAAACTGCTCACCGTTCGGAGCAATATGAAGGTCATTCTTCCACTTAAAATTCTAATCCTGTCTCTACAGCTCACTTATTCTATGAACCAAATTACAAACAATGCATTTACAAACAAGCTTTCTAAAAGCATTTACATTGCCCTAACCAGTTTGGCTTAGTGGATAGAGCATCAGCCTGTGGACTCAAGGATCCCAGGTTCAAGTCCAGTCAAGAGCATATACCTTGGTTGTGGGCACATCCCCAGTAGGGTGTGTGCAGGAGGCGGCTGATCGATGTTTCTCTCTCATTGATGTTTCTAACTCTCTATTCCTCTCCCTTCCTCTCTGTAAAAATCAATAAAATATATTTTAAATAAATAAATAAAAACATCTACATTATACCTGGTTCACTAATAAGCTCTAATAACCTTTCCTTTACACAAACCGGTAGACTAGAGAATCCTGAAACCGATCTAGGTATAAGAACTTAAAGTTCATAAACAAAAGTAGATTACAAAGTGAGATTTTTCAATGGTGGGAAAACTCAAATTAGAGCCCCACCTCAAACATAAACCACAGTAAATCCCATATAAGTTAAAGAATTTTTTTAAATACCATAAAACAAGACAAAACATAAAGGGCAGGTAAAACATAGGGTTACAGTTGTTCATATAGAAAATAATACAATAACTAACAAACAAGAAATAAGAATACAACTGTAAACCTACTTTTGCCCCACTCTGTGGATGAGTACTTAGTAATTGTTTATAAGATGCAGGATGTTCTGTCGTGAGAATAAAGCAATGGAAGATTTCAGAAAAATATTAATAATCTCTCTTAAAACCTATAATATCTGTATCTCAAAAACACCACTGACAAAAGAAGAAAGGAAAAAATAAGCTGAGAGAAAACTACAAAAACTGCAGCAAAAAAGCTTATCCTAATCTAGAGTTCACACATGAGAAGAGAAATATTAAAAACCTAATCTTAAAAATAAGTAGAGGAAAAGAGAGAAAATACAAATGGCTAATAACTATATGAAAAACATCAACTTTACAACCATTCAAAAATGAACAATAATGAAATATTTTGCATATCTGGTTGGCCAAAACCTGTTAAACCAAAAGAAATGTGCGCGGGCAGTGCCCTCGGAGGGCCCAGGTCAACAGTGTTTGAACGAACAGATCGAGAGATGCCCCTTCTTCCAGCCTCCGGCCACCCTCCTGCGTCTCATCCAGTCACCGACTTCAGAACCACCTCCGGGACCAGCGCACACACTGGGTTTTCTCTACCTTCCCTCCTCACTGCGAACAACCATGAGCTCCCGGGTTCGTCAGAATTATTCACCGAGGTGGAGGCTGCGGCCAACCTGCATCTGCGGGCCTCACACCTCCCTCTCTGGGCTTCTATTTCAACCCTGACGCGTGGCTCTCGAAGGCGTGGGCAACTTCTTCCTAGAGTTGGTGGAATAGAAGCACGAGGGCACTGAGCATCTCTAAAGTTGCAAAACCAGCGCAGTGGCCGCATTCTCTTCCAGGATGTGCTGAAGCCTCCCAGGATGAGTGGGCAAAACTCAGGAGTCACGGAAGCCACCCTGGCCTTAGAAATGAACCTGAACCAGACCCTGGTGGAGCTGCATGCCTGGATTCTACACATAGACCCCCATCTCTGTGACTCCCTGGAGACTCACCTCCTGGAGGAGGAGGAAAACTCATCAGGAAGATGGGAGACACCTGACTAACATCAGCAGGCTGGCTGGCCCCCAGGATGGACTGGGTATCTCTTCAAAAGGCTCACTCTCACCGAAACCAGTGTTGCTCAATGGATAGAGCGTCGGCCTGTGGACTGAAAGGTCCCAGGTTCGATTCCGGTCAAGGGCATGTACCTTGGTTGCGGGCACATGTCCAGTAGGGGGCATGCAGGAGCAGCTGATTGATGTCTCTCTCTCATAGATGTTTCTAATTCTCTATCCTTCTCTCTTCCTGTCTGTAAAAAATCAGTAAAATGTATTTTTAAAAATACTTAAAAAAAAAAAAAGGCTCACCCTCAAGTATGAAGGCCTCACCCTCAAGCAACACTAGGAGCCTTTGGAGCCCAGAGGTCTTTTTTTTTTTTTTAATATATTTTATTGATTTTTTACAGAGAGGAAGGGAGAGAGATAGGAAGTCAGAAACATCAATGAAAGAGAGACATCAATCAGCCGCCTCCTGCACGCTCCATAGTGGAGATGTGCCCGCAAGCAAGGTACATGCCCCCAACCAGAATCGAACCTGGGACCTTTCAGTCCTCAAGCTGACGCTCTATCCACTGAGCCAAACCGGTCTCGGCACGAGCCCAGAGGTCTTTGAGAGGCCCCTCTGCATCCCCTGGTGTCTGGCTTTTTACCTGAGCCTCTTACCAAAATTACTAGCCATTCTTTTAAGCGCCCTAAAGCCCTCTCCCATGCACTGGACCAAATGAAACAATAAAGCTTTTTGCAGGGGGAAAAAAAATGTGCATGGCTCAGTGGTTGAGCACTGACCTATGAACCAGGAGGTCACGGGTCAATTCCCAGTCAGGGCACATGCCTGGGTTGTGGGCTCGATCCTGTATGTGGAGTGTACAGGAGGCAAGGCAGCTGATCAATGATTCTCTCTCATCACTGATGTTTCTCTCTCTCTCCCTCTCCCTTCCTCTCTGAAATCAATAGATGTGCATTTTTATACAGTGCTGGTGGGTATGTAAATTGATTCTACCTCTCTGGGGAGAAATAAGGGAAAATGTGTCAAGACTTTAAGAAAAATTCAGACCCAGAAGGTCCTCAAGACTCAGCACATAGTACACTCAGGGCTATAATTTTTTTTTAATACTTTGGTTCTCTTTTTTAATATACAGAGTATCTCGAGATACGAGTGCCCTAACATACGAGATTTTGAGATACGAGCCGTCGAGCAAGTGATTTTTGCTTTGAAATACGAGCAACATTTGAGATAGGAGTAATTGCGTGGATCTGCCGGCTGCACATGACCCACCAGTTTACCTCGACTCGAGCATCTCATAGTTTCCCACACCTCAAGGTTACGGAACGAATTAAACTCGTATCTCGAGGTACCACTGTATTTTTATTGATTTTAGAGAGGAAGGAAGAGGGAGAAAGAGAAAGAAACATCAAGATGAGAGAGAATCATTGATCGGCTGACTCTTGCACACCCCACACTGGGGATTGAAACTGCAACCTGGACATGTGCCCTGACCTGGAATCGAACCAGGACTTCTAGTTTCAAGGTCAATGTTCAACCACTGAGCAACACCAGCCGAGCAGGGCTATGATTTCTTCTAGAACTTTCTGGAGCTCAGCCAAGTTCCCTTCCTTTATTTCTCAGGCCCTGCTCTCTGCCCCTCGCCACCAAAGCCCTGATGGGCACTGCCTCTTCCTGACCAGGAGCAGCCATTCTATTCGAGGACTATGCCCACAGGATAAGCGTGCAAGGCGTGGCCTGTGTGTTGCATGTAGGATCAGCCTGGCACCTTCCTTCCTCATCTGTCTTATCCAGCTCTTTACCCAGATGTCTGTAACCTTATCTCTTCTTCCACCGTATCCCGTGATCCTCCCTGCCTCGCTTGGGGCATACGGTTCACTTTTATGAGAATGGTGGGGGGTAGTGGCATGTACCCACGCAGGCAGGGCCTGAGAACTGGACCCAAATTGACAACGGTTTCTGGGCAGAAAAACCTAAGAAGAAGACAGGCAAAGCAACAGAACACACGAGAGAAGCATGGGAAGGCATTGGGGTGTACCCCCAAGAAGGTGTGTGAGAATGTACCTGGGGAAATGAACCTTTAATGGGCCCAAGTGTGGAGACCAAACAAAAATTACTACGACTAATAAGGTAGATCTGGGCTTTTGCAACTAGTATTACTTTCCTGTGTGACCTCAGGCAAATTTCCTGTCTGGAATCTCAGCTTCTCCTTTAAGGTGCGGGGTTAAATCCAAAGGACTGCTGAGGCAATGACCTGTGGGCCACTGAGTCCAAACCCCCAGCTCAGGGAGCCGAGATCCAGGGATTCACTGGGGCAGGAGGGGTTGGCGGGAGAGGGCATGGAGCACACACCTGTGTGCACACGTGCGCTTTGCAGGGGAGGGGTCTATCGTTCAAAGAGCCTGAAGACCCAGATCCTCAGACAGCGGTTCTCAACCTGTGGGTCGCGACCCCATTGGGGGTCCAACGACCCTTTCACGGGGGTCGCCTAAGACCATCGGAGAATGCAGATATTTACATCACGATGCATCACAGCAGCAACATGTCATGGTTGGGGGTCACCACCCCATGAGGAACCGTATGCAAGGGTCGCGGCCTGAGGAAGGTGGAGAACCGCTGCTCAGAGACTCTCCGCGCGGATCCCCGGAGACTTTTCCAGCTCGGAAATTGCACGGCGCGGAGACCCCCCTAACCCAGTCTGCGCCTCCCCTTCCTGCTCCCGGCCTATCGGCACCTCCCGGTCCGGGGAGAGGGCATGGGGCCTCGTCTCCAGTCCCGCTGGCCCCGCTCAGGCGTTTACCTGCTCAGCGGCTCTGGCCTGCGGCGCCGTACGCCTCGGTTCCCACCTTAGGCGAACACGACCCGGCCAGGCTCCATGGGCGCCGCCATGTTGGCAGAACAACAACTTTATCGAGAGCGGCCGCCACAGTCACAGACAGGCGGGGGCGGGGCCGCGTTGGTGCGGCTGGTCCTGCTCGCCGACTGACGCCCGCGGCCCGGGGGGCGGGGCTGTGCGCGCGGCCGCCCCTGGGAGCGGCCCGCCGTCGCCCTAAGCCCCGCCCCCAGCCCGAGGCTCCGCCCCTCGTTCCTAGGGACCGCCCCAAGCCCTGCCTGGTCCTCCACCTCCTGTCCTCCCAGCAGGAAACTCTGGACACCTTGGAGGTCATTTTTTCTTTTCTTTTTTTAATATTTTATTGATTTTTCACAGAGAGGAAGGAAGAGGGATAGAAAGTTAGAAACATCGATGAGAGAGAGACATCGATCAGCCGCCTTCTGCACACCCCCACTGGGGATGTGCCCGCAACCAATGTATGTGTCCCTGACAGGAATCGAACCTGGGACCCCCCCAGTCCGCAGGCCGATGCTCTATCCATTGAGCCAAACCGATTTCGGCCAAATTCTTTTATATATATATATTTTTTTTTTAATTGATTTCAGAGAGGAAGGGAGGGGAGAGGAGAGAGAGAGAGTTAATGAAATGTTTGACCAAAGGTAGCAGGCTAATTTTAAAAAATATATATCCCACACTGGGGAATGAGCAAGCAACCCAGATGGGGAATCTAACAGTGACTTCCCAGTTCATGGGTCCATGCTCAACCACTGAGCAACACCAGCCGGGATGGGGTCAAATTCTTTTTTTTTTTTATCTTTAGTGTTGAAAGTATTACATATGTCCCCTTTCCCCTCCATTGACCTCTCCCACTCCCTTTCCTCCCACACAGGGGTCCAACTCTTCACAAATGCAGCAGACCTATGAGGGCCATCAGTTTAGTAGCCCCAGAATAAACGGGGTGGTTTAAAGAGCGCTGGAGGAGTCCTGAGGTCAGGTTCAAATCCCAGCTGCAGCCCCCTCCGGGCTTGGCCAGGTCTCCCACCCCCTTGATACCGGGCCACAGGATGGTTAAAGCATCTTCTTCCCCCATATTCCGTGACCTTCTAGCCCAGGGAGGGGAATCACCCCGCCTAGATGGAAGGTAAAGCGAACTTCCTCACGGGATACCTGGCAGGGAATCAGGAAAGCATGGTACCTGACCTGCTTTCCAGAGGAGGTTCTTCCCCAACCTGCAACCCCCCCCTCCGGCAAGTGTTTCTTGCTATAAATAAATCAATGAATCAGTGAATGAGTTGCAAAGGTAAAAACCTGTTTAAAAGAGGTTCTGAGCCCTAACCGGCTTGGCTCAGTGGATAGAGCAACAGCCTGCGTACTAAAGGTCCCCAGGTTCAATTCCGGCCAAGGGCACATGTCTGGGTTGCGGGTTCAATCCCCAGTAGGGGGTGTGCAGGAGGCAGCCTATCAATGATTCTCTCTCATCATTGATGTTTCTATCTCTCTCTCCTTCTTCCTTCCACTCTGAAGTCAATAAAGAAATTTAAAATAATAAAATAGCCAAGACCAGTTTGGCTCAGTGCATAGAGCATCAGCCTGCGGATTGAAAGGTCCCAAGTTCGATTCAGGTCAAGAGCATGTACCTTGGTTGCGAGCACATCCCCAGTGGGAGGTATGCATGAGGCAGCTGATTGATGTCTCTCTCTCATCAATGTTTCTAGCTCTCTGTCCCTCTCCCTTCCTCTCTGTAAAAAAAAAAAAAAATCAATAAAATATAGTTAAAAATAAAAAAAAATAAAAGAGGTTTTGAAGAACACATTTATGTGGGCAATCAGGAATACTGAAACGATATTTTCTAATTGTGCAAAGGGACCGATAGCAGCCTAAAGGACAAGTAAAATGGATGTTTGGGAGCCATCTTTTGCTGAAATCAATTAAACAAAATTCATCCCATTACTATTCGTATTTCACATCTACCCTTGCAGAGCTGGATAAAAGACAAGCAAATTGTACATGCCTATAACACCACTTAATCCCAGACCAGCACTCCACCAGACACACGATAATCTCTCACTAATGTCCAAGTCTTTAACAGTTTCCTAACATTTCAAAATGCAAATGCTTTGTTACTCAAAGGGCAGTCTCCAGACCAGCATGTCTTACCTGGGAACGTGCTAGAAATGGAGAATCTCAGACACCACCCAGACCTACTGAATCAGACTCTGCATTTTAATAAATTCCCCTGGGGGATTTTTAGGCAGACTGAAGTTTGAGACTCATTGTCTTAGAATGTGGGAATTAGAAAGGATCTTAAGAACACTCTAGTCCAGCCTGCTCATTTTATAGATGAATAAACTGAGGCCCAGCAGAGCTCACTGTCGAGCTCAAAGGTGAGAGACCTTTATTTTGCCAACGGCCATTAGGATATTCATACCATTCAAGGGCCACACAAAATTATCAACTTAAAAATTAGCCTGCTAGCCGAAACCGGTTTGGCTCAGTGGATAGAACGTCAGCCTGCGGACTGAAAGGTCTCGGGTTTGATTCCGGTCAAGGGCATGTACCTTGGTTGCGGGCACATCTCCAGTGTGGGGCATGCAGGAGGCAGCTGATAGATGTCTCTCATCGATGTTTCTAACTCTCTATCCCTCTCCCTTCCTCTCTGTAAAAAATCAATAAAATATATATTTTTTAAAAATTAGCCTGCTACCTTTGGTCAAACATTTCATTAACTCACCCCTAATGCCTTGGCAGGGCCAGACCAGTTGATTTCCCAGGTCTTATAACAGCCGTTGGTCCAGACATCCCAACCCTGGTCTAGCTCAAGTTCATAGCAAGTTAGTAAAAGGTCTGTTATTCAAACAGGGTCTCTTAGCTACTAGCATACCGGCAGTACCTTCCCCCAAAATTGCACAATGGAAGATGGTTAGGAGCTTTAAAAAAACTTCTAGTCCAATACTCTCACTTCAAAGGTGAGGACCAGAGATGGGATACATCCTGCTAAGGTCACATAGATGCTTCAGTTGAACGGATTACCATGGAAACAGGCACTCTCACATTAACAGGCTGGTTAACCTTCCGGCATGTCATGCTGCATCCCTGTAGAACTAAAGGGCCCTTTCGCTAATTTCCCCCAAATTACTAAGGTCTCAGGAGCCTCTACCCTTATTTTGGTTCAAAATCTCCTTTCTCTTATGAATTAAAACATTGACGTTTCTGGGAGATTATTTCAAATGGAATTTTTTTTAAAAAGTCACTTGCTTTACTGGAAAGTTGCTATTTTTACATCAAAGAAGACAGCGGCGTGAAAGTAAATCCCTTTCCCTCTTAAAGAGCTTACTGAAAAGACACATTATTACATGAAAGAGACAAATTGCTGGGCTGTGTAGGAAGTTATCCCATTTTTTTTTTAATTTTTACAAGGCAAGGAAATAAAAGCAATACATCTGCCAGTGTGTGCATAGAAAGAAATCTAGAAAAATATGTCGCAAACCAGCGGTCACCAACCGGTGGTCCGTGGACCACAGGTGGTCTGTGAGGCCCGAAAGGTTGGCGACCACTGTCCCAAACTATTGCCTATGACAATTCAAGGGACAGTGGGGTCCTTATGGGCCTTTTTTGCCTCTTTATGATAGGTCTCTGTGTCCCTTTTGCTATTAGCTTGTGTAGTTGGCTGAGCGATGGCACCAAAGATATATATGTTCGAATTCCTGGAAACTTAGATGGCAAAGAGACTTTGCAGATGTGATGAAGTGAAGAATCTCGATGTGAGAAGACTGATTATCCTGGCAGGCCCCAAATGCAATCTCAAGTGTCTTTATAAGAGAGAGGCTGGGGAAATTCGAGACAGAAGAGGCGACGTGGCCACTTTAACAAATGTCATGGATGATTTTCATTAGCAGTTCTTGCTGACCTGAAAGTTTAAGCCCAGCACGGATGGGCCAAAAGACTCATGATGATCTTGGCATGTATCCCCCCAAGAGGTCAATCACCAAAAAAATGGGAGTAGATGCCCTTCTGAAAGTTACCACAAAGCAATCTTGGCCTTGAGTGGCCTGGGGTAATTATCAGTATTCTCCTAAGAACCTGATATTAACAAGTACTCATTTGGGGCAGCCCTTCCAGGATACAAAATTTGCTGAAAGTAACCTCTTCTGTTGACTTTTAATACATTTTTGTGTTTTTTTTTCCCCAAATAAATGGCTTTACAGTTCCTGAGTATACATGAAAAAAAAAAAAAAAAAACATTCGGAGCGGCTCACAGGACAATTATGCTTGAACACACAGCCAGACCTTGGGATTAAGCCTTTAATCTATTCATTATAGGGAGGAGAAGAATCCTTCCCGTTGTTGCAAATCTTCTTAGGCCTGGTGATGGATTCTGGGAAGAGATAATCCTATTTGAAGAAATGCTGAAGGTATAAAACAGTTGTTCCATCTGACCTGAAGAAGGCAGAATTTATCACTGTGGGCTCTAGGTAACATATGTTTACTTGCAAATATATGAAATGTATCTTGTCCCTCTTTTGGATATCTGCCACTTTAATACATAAACGTTAATAAGATCCTATCCAGCATCTGTGCCATTAACTTGGCATTTCATCAAACCACCTTTTGACATCTCTTGTCTGCTTGCAGAGTTAATTAGCCCTTGACTTTGTGTGCAGGATGTCTTCTCTTCCTAAGGAGACAGTAAATTAATTAAGTCAATGATCGTGCTCCTCTGAGCCTGGATGAGCATTATCGTTTTGCATACAGGGGACAGAAAATCGTGTGTCACTCCCCAAATCTAGTTGAGTGTTTTATAGCCCAAATTCTAGGGCAGACAGAGAGCATTCACCTTAGTTTCCTACTCTGCTCTATGTGTGAGGGGTAGGGCCTGGGTATGGAAAGAATTTAACAAGTGCTAGGCACGTGGAAGGGCTTAGGGACCGGTGGGTCCTCAGCAAGGATAACAATAAAGTCACTGCCCCCTCAATATCCTGCAGTGGCTAGCATTTGTCAGAGCATCCTTCACCTGACAGTGGCTTCCCAGTGAAGAAGGAAGGAAGGAAGGAAGGAAGGAAGGGAGGGAGGGAGGGAGGGAGGGAGGGAGGGAGGGAGGGAGGAAGGTAGGAAGGAAGGAAGGAAGGAAGGAAGGAGGGAAGGAGGGAAGGAGAAAAGGAGGGAAGGAAGGGGAAATGAAAATGAATTACTTCTTTTTAAAATATATTTTTAATGTAATTCAGAGAGGAAGGGAGAGGGAGAGAGAAACATCAATGATGAGAGAGAATCATTGGTCAGCTGCCTCCTACACTTCCCACACTGGGGATTGAGCCTGCAGCCCGGGCATGTGCCCTGACTGGGAATGAAACTGTGACCTCCTGAGCCACACTGGCTGGGTGACTTCTGAAGGCAATATAGTAAAAGCCAACAAGAATTAGAATTTTGCCAACTAGAGATTGGTCTTACTGAACTTGAATAAATACATTTGAATCATTTGAAGTTAGCCAACCGTGCCTCACATGGAGGCTGCCAAAGTATTTGGAAACAATTTTTTTTTAATGGGCGTGTTTAAATCTCTGAGTTTTGTTTACATATTAAATTTGCTTAGCAGATCCAAAGGCAAAGACTAATCCCTATCAAAATAACCAAGTTTCCTTCTGAATGGAACTAACCACAGGTGAACTATTCAATGCAACCCATCAAACCTCTGAACACTCTGCGGGTTCTCTGCAGCCTCTTTGGTCCTGGAGATAAAGAGAAGGTAGACACTGAAAGCATTTTCTCAGGAGCGCAGGCTCTGACAGTGGAGGCAAACCATTGAACCCCCCATGATCTGAGCCGGGGGTAAGCACAGGGACCCCCGCTCTCAGCCCGGAGAGAAAGCAGAGGGCTCAGTGGGGAGGGATGAATCAGAAAAGGCATCCTGCAGTAGGTGCGTTTAGTGCTGTCCAGCAACCCTGAGGCACCGTGCTGGAGGGGGCATGTACAGGCGTCCCCATCAACAGTCACCACTGAGTATATCATAGAATGACGTCATTTCCAAGCCAATACTTTGAATTAACTGGTCCTGGACTTGAATCCCGGACACTTCTTAGCTTTGTGACTTTAGGTGAGTTACTTAATGACTCCGCCTCAGTTTCCCTATCTGGAAAGAAAGAGAGTAGCAACTACTATTGACTCCTTATTCCATTCTCACCCCCTCCTCTGATGGTCCAATCCTCCTCATGGTGGAAGAGGAGAGAGGGGTCTGAGCCCCCAGCTGATGTGGTGACCCCCGGCCCTGCTGCGAGAGTTGAGTAGCGACCATTGCCTGAATCTGAGGTACTGGGGTTTCCTTCTAAGTATCCTTGACAAATTGGAAAAGAGCAAGGGAGTCCATGAGGACATGCAACCATGGAGATTTAATTTTCACAGAACGGTTTCACCAAAATTTCTTTTAAAAAATATTTTTGATTTTTTTTTTTTTTAAGAGGGAGAGAGAGGGAAAGAGAGGGAGAGGGAGAGTGTAAAACATTGATTGGCTGCCTTCTGCATGCCCCCTACAAGGAATTGAACTGGCAATCCTACAGCACATGGAACAATGCCCAACCAACCAAGTACATGGGCCAGGGCACCAACACTTCTGACATGTCTAGCACGCATGCTCCAGGCCACCGCTCCACAGGAAGCCCCAGCTCTCCCTCTAGCCCTCAGGCCTCTGCAGCACCCCCCCAAAGCCCTCCGCCTCTCCCAGCTTTCTCCCTCAACCCCAGCCCACCACCCCAAGATGAAGCAAGCCGGACCTGATGATCTCTCGCCTCTGATGACCATTTTCTTCATTTGCCTGTTTTTCCTTCTTCCTCACCATAATGTCAATAACAGAAGGAGGTTGTCAGGGCAACCCTGCGTGGAGGCGGGAAGTCCATCCTTGACCGAAAACCTTAAGTGTGTTCGTTAAACACCCACTGAATTCTCGGCTGCCTCTGTTTCCTGGTAACAAGAATATAAAAATTAAATGCTTTCTCTCTCCCTTTAACAATCTCTCCTCTCCTCTCCTCTCCTCTCCTCCTCTCTCCTCTCCTCTCCTCTCCCCTCCCCTCCCCTCCCCTTCTCTCTCTCTCTCTCTCTCTCTCTCTCTCTCTCCACACAAAGTCCACCTGATGTGTATTCATTCTCTTGAATTTACTGGCTGTAATTCTCTTTCTACTAACTAACCTTGATACCTTTCTCCCTGACTCACTAGTTGGAGACCCTCCAATACCCTCTCTGATCAAGACTGCCTGGCTGAAAAGGATAGATACAGAGGCAGTGAAGCATCAGACAGACTGTCAAATTACCGCAGGAAGAT
>PVJN01033613.1:7901-23420 GCA_004026805.1 Lasiurus borealis | reverse complement strand
AATGCTGTTTTTCAAAATGAGAAAATCAAACAGGACAAAGAGAATTTAAGAATAGACCGGAGCGTGGCAGAGGACAGATTGCTGTGCAATTGGACGGACAGATTGGCTGTGTAATTGGGTGGGTGAAGGAGGCTTGATTGGAAATGTGACATTTGCACAAAGATTTGAAGGAAGCAAAAGAATCATACATGTGGATATGTTGGGGGGAAAGAGGCTCCAACGGAGAAAACAGCTGTGCCAAACCCCAAATTAATCCTCAATTATTATTTAAATCCAGAATTTTATTTCTTTGGTTTTTTAATCATAGGATAGTTAAGTTGGTTGAGGGAGTCACTAGCAGGCATTTTAACCTCAGTTTTGGGGGCTCTTCCACTTTGGGGGGGTGACTTTTGAGACCTTTTTTTCTTGGCCCTGTGTCTGGATTTTCACTGGTCAATTGTCTTAATAGTTCTGGCCAGAGTTTACATTGGCACATTCAGTGTTCAAACATGTATACCCAAAAAGTCAATGTATTAGTAAGAGTAGAAATAGGATTTCTAGACGCACATACCTAAGGAACCAAATGAGTGAGGGGGATCTTAGCAGAATAACATAATGGGTTAGGCTGCCTGCCATACCAGCCAGTGTTGCTCTCCAGTTCTCCGTATAAAGTCCACGGCTTGCGTGTCATTGTTAAGCATGCATTGCAACATACTGGCCATGTTTATAGCCTCTTTTAATCCTAAACACATTTCAAATACTCCTCCTTGGTTGGTCCCTTAATCTCCTCCTCGACATTTTTAATCTCCTCAACATTTTTCTAAATTGCTATATTTAAAAGGATTATTTCTTGGCCATTTTCACAGCAGGTCTCATCTATAATCGCTTAAGTAGCACCTTTCCCAGAACCTTTCCTTTTTAAAATACTGTATTTTTCAGAGCAGTTTTAGGTTCACAGCAAAAACGAGTGGAAAGTACAGAGAGCTCTCATATACCCCTGACCCCAGGCCTGTACAACCTCCCCCATGTTCATCCGGCAGCTCACTGATTCATCCTTACAGCCCTCAGCCCCTGCACCTCCACTGACACACCATCGCCACAAAGTCCATAGTTCAGACTGGGGTTCACTCTGGCTGTACATTCCATGGGTTTGGACAGATGTGTAGTAATGTCCAAAAGTCATTTTTTTAAACATACAGGATTATGGAGGTATATACAAGGAATGTAGCAGGCATGTACAAATGGTAGTTATTTAAATTTTTTTTTTTTTTTAGTTATTTACATTCTTAAGTAGAGATTTTGTAAAACCTCTTGTATAGTGAAACCTATTTATCATTCTTTCTTTCTTGAAGTAATTTTCTTTGTCCTTTTCCTTTAGAAAATAAACAGAGTTGTCTTCGTTGGAAACTTTTTACGAGTCAATACTCTCTCGATGAAACTTTTGGCATATGCACTGGATTACTGGTCAAAAGGACAACTGAAAGCGTTGTTTCTAGAGCATGAGGTATGACAGCAAGATAATGTTTTGTGCATTTAATAGCATGCTTTTATACGCAGGCTCCTTTAGGCTACAAAACTACAACTTACCTAAATTGTCTACCGACTCCTCCCTTCAGTGTGAATTGGGGGGTCGGGGTTACTGTAACCTGGCAGGCACCCCATTAGGTTGAGACTCCACAGTTCTGAGAGAGCAGTCTCAGCTCCTTAAATATTGGGCTATAGTGGGGTCTTACTTTCTCCCCTGAGGCAACCAATGTTAAGTGTGAACAATACAAAACTATCTAATTTAGCGATGAAAATTCTCTTTACTCTTCCCACCACAACCTTCCCCTCACTGCAGAGGTAACCACTGTTAACATTGTGGAGTTTATTATTCTTTTCTTTTCATATCTGTTTACAGCCAGTTAAATTTTGATCTAAGCATATCAGTTTACATAATGTTTCAGATTAAGTGAATTTACCTCCAACTATTTTGTTTCTGGTCATTCGGCTGGCTACCAGAGTTTTAATAACACAAGAGCAGAGTATTTCATTGTCGCTGCTCTCACTGCAGAGATCAGAATGGGAAATGTGGAATGGAATCCCTGAAAGTGGCAGGCTTAGCCACGGGAAGTTAACTGAGGAAAGGGGGAGGGGCACGGAATTGCAATAATAGCCCTAGAAATTTTAGTGTCTAAAAGCCACACTTTGCTTTGCTAGTGTGGTTCAGTGGTGGAGCGTCAACCCATGAACCAGGTTACTGTTTGATTTGCAGGCTTGATCCCCAGTAGGGAGCGTGCAGGAGGCAGCCCTCCAATGTTTCTCTCTCATGATTGATGTTTCTCTCTCCCTTTCTCTTCCTCTCTCTGTAATCAATAAGAAAGACATTTTTAATAGGTATTTAAAAGGTGTATATATGGAGAATACAGTTTAAAATACATTATAATAGCTGACAAAACAAATTGGTAGGTTTCTGAATAGATGTTCTTAAGTAGATGGAATGTAAATGTGTTCTTAATAGTGGTTAATACTGTATGCTAATTTAAGAGCTGCGCTACATGAATAATTGTTTTAAATTATACAGGGATACTTTGGAGCAGTTGGTGCACTCCTTGGGCTGCCAAATTTCAGCTAAAGCGTCAGGTTTATCTCTGATAATAAATGTCATCCAAGAGGAACTGAAAACCAGAGGCATAATTGCTGCATTATTTGTCACTGGAAACGCAGGATAAAAGAATAGCACTATTCCTGTTGCTTTTTAAATGTCAAAATGGTAAGCTGCTAAATGTTGCCATAGTAACAGCAAGAACTCGGTAGCAGGTGAAGTATTTCTAATTGAAATGCTTTCCCTTTTGTATATAGCCAGTGTTAAATCCTTAAATGCAGTACAGCCTCTGATTACTGAGCTTTCTCTCAAAAAGATTTTCTATTTATTTTATGTAGCCAACATTGCAGTACTGTATGCTCAAACAAATCTTAAAAGACTCAGAAATGTTTAGCTCATAAAAATAACTCTGATTATTTGTTACAAGTCTGTTCTGTTTTGGGTATTAGTAAGCAGACAGTAACATACCCTGTATCAAAATTAATTGAAATGGCAATCAAAGATGATGATTTTTATGTGATTTTTAGAAATGTCAAGGCAATACTAATTATTCATTGTTGTTTTTCTAAGATATCCCCCCCAAAAAAGCATGTTTATGTGATCTCTGCCCAGAAGTATAACCTTTTTAAAAGAAGTACAACCTTTTTCAAATGCCATAATTTCATTGAAATATTAGCCTGAATTTTAAATGAATCCTAGAAACTGCACATATTTGGTGACATAGCACTTTCTATATTTTATTAGTTAATCAATACCTTTACAGTAGTTACTATTTATAATTGGAAGCTTAATTATTTATTTCAAAGTCCTATGATGAAGTCCCAAAGACTATTCTAATGAACTATGGTTTGCATGCGTGAAGAGAGTCCTTTCTGTACCACATTTATCTCAGGCCCAGACTCAGTCCTTTCTAATTAGGTCTGAAGCATCAAAGCTGAAGACTTAATTCTATTATGAACAGTAACAAATCACATTTATCCTAAATTGATGTTATAAAAGTCAGTTTTTTTGAAACTGGAATTCAGAGGCCATACTGCAGAATCATAAAAGGATCAGTGTTTTGTACATCCTGGTAATAAAAGAATTATAATTCCAAAATTTACTGTAAATCCCTTTGCCTTAGAATCTGTTCTCTATTTGGAATTATCCTATCTAATAAAACAGTAAGATGCAAATTAGCCATCACTCCGTTATGCTACCAGCCAAAAGGAGTGAGTATGCAAATTACTCAACAAAGATGGACGTGCCCACTGCAGCCAGACAGCAGCACCCAGCAGCTCCAAGCCCGGCCATGGTGGCAGTGGGGCTGCAGGGGGTCAGGTTGGGGACACAGACCCCTATAAGGGACACAAACCCACAGCACCCCACAGCCCCGAGCCACGCCATGGCAGAGGTGGGGCTGCGGGGGCCAGATCTGGACACAAACCCACAGGGAGGCTGGCACCCAGCAGCCCGAAGGCCCGCCACCATGGTGCCGGGCTGCTGGGGGGTTGGGGAGGGCAGCGGAGACACAAACCCACAAGAAACCTAGGGAAAGGGAGATAAACTATCATACTTTATCTCCCTTCCACAAGATGAGAAAACCGCCCCTGGTTTATTGAGTGACGTGGCCCACACCTTTCTACAAGCACAGGGTATGTTATGACCACTCCCAGGAAGGTCTGCTCAGAATACCGTCTCCAGGAAATAACCCTATTGTGGCAGATCATCTAAGAGAGGAAAGAAGCTTTTGTTGGGTTTACTCTGAAGGTCAGAGGACATGCCATCCCAACAGATGCTGTGTTGTTATTTTCATGATCTTGAGCTGCAGCTGCTTGAAAAACAGCAAATGCATGCAGGGGCTTTCACTGAGGTCTCCTGATCTGCCTAAAATCGGACCCTCCAAAGGAGCTCAAATGTCATAGGTCCCTTCACAGGAGAAGTGTCATCAGGCAGAGAAGACTGACTCCTGTCACAGGACAGGACAGTAGAAGTTGACATCACACCCAAACTTTGTTACAAACTATTTCCCCCACTCCCATTCATCTTTCCTAGAAATCATTTCTTCTCCTCTAAGAGGCCTACATCTCCCGCCCCCGTTCCCTAAGAAAAAGGTATTTAAATCTGTATTCTAAGCCATCTTGAGGAGTTACTCATTTCTCCCTGAATCTCCCACATATACACAGGGTTCACATGTTAATGAACTTTTTCTCTTGATGATCTGTCTTTCATTACAAAGCCTCCACTAAGAACTCAGAAAGGTAGAGGAAAACTATTTTCCCTCCTCCGTAATTCTGTCTCGGAAAATCAAGGCCCCCGCTGAACTATGAGGTTGGCCCAAGTACCAAGCAATCCCGGCTGACAGGAGGGAAGCTTCTAGGGAGAAATCAAAGTGGGATGGAGGGCACACACATGGTAGCTGGTGGGAGTTTAAAGTGGTTCAGCATTTTTGGAGGATGACTTGGCAAATTCATTAGAAATGATCAAGGTACATCCAAGAGTCTTCTAGGAATCACATCTGCTGAGAGCAAGCACAAGCACATAAGCCCTGGTCAGAACCCAGGATGCTACTGCGGGCTCCCTTCCATGATAGAACAACCTGCATTTTTAGGACAAAGTGGTATCTACACTAATAAAAGGGAAATATGCTAATTAGACTGAGCATCTTCTGGATGTCCTTCCCAACAAAGCCATGTTGGCAGGGCCAATGCAGAGGGAGTTAGAGGTGATCAGGCAGGCAAGGGAGAGCAGTTAGGGGGATCAGGCTGGCAGGCAGGGGAGAGCAGTTAGGGGGATCAGGCTGGCAGGCAGGGGAGCGGTTAGGAGCCCAGGGGTCCTGGGGACTCCCTTCCCGTGCTTGAATTTTGTGCACTAGTCCTCTATTCTATCTAAACAAAAGAGTAATATACAGATTGACTGTCACTCCCACACAAGATGGCTGCCCCCATGTGGCCACAAGATGGCCAGCAGGGGAGGGCAGTTGGGAGGCAATCAGGCCTGCAGGAGAAGGAAGCTAGGGGCAAACAGGCAAGCAGGGGAGGGCAGTTAAGCATCAATCAGGCTGGCAGGCAGAAGGGATTAGGGATAATCAGGAAGGCAGGCAGGCGAGCAGTTGGGAGCCAGTAGACCTGGATTATGAGAGGGATGTCCAACTGCCCTCCAAGGTTCCCAGATCGGAGAGGGTGCTGGCTGGGCTGAGGGATTACCCCCCTTCCCTTCGTGCATGAATTTCATGCACTGAGCCTCTAGTTTTTTATAATGTTATAAACCTTTTCAGATTTTCAGATTTTTACTTCAGCAGTAACATTTTTAGAGCTAGCTACATCGTTAGAGACCATTGCTCATGGTTTCTATGAGTAGAGAGGTTTGGGGAAACTAGTCACCTCCTTAAGTTCCCAGTAAGTCTGGATGTGCTTTGAGGAACTTCCAGCTGTTTACATTATGGAGAAGTATCTCGGTGTTTCCACAGAACACAGTTTTGCTCCATGGAGAACAGTTTTCACTAGACTATCAAGAGGTGCTTAGTTTTCAGAATCCGTGCTCAAATACTTATCATTCGATTTGCTCTTACTTAGAGACATTAACATGAGTAATAGGAAAGTGTAGAGAAAGTATGTCAACACAATCTTGCAGAATTTAGAATATATAGACCTTTGGATTCACGTCAGTCAGTAGACATTTTGAAAACCTACAACCAAACGTTTGTTACTTTCATGTTCCCATTGTATTGATGGGATATTTCAGCCAAAAGCCACCTATTCATTTGATTTTAAAAGTTCGTGATTTGCGCATTGGTACAAAAAGTTTTAATTCTGAGGATTTTAAAAGACCATTAACTTCAAATTACATATCTGTGGCAAATGGTACATTAGCAGCCACAAGTTAGTTTGATCAATACTTGGTTTAGTTTGGGACTATGGTTCCTACCTTCTGTCCTCAAGAACGGCAGGTACATACTTGCTAACACGCATGTAAGGAGGAGTGCCACCTCACCACTCTGCACGTGGCTTTGCTCATGTGTGATCTAGAATGATTGGAATAGTAAGAACCCAGAATTAATGATGAAGGCTGCCAAAATTCTCCTTTTGTATTATGACCTCAAGGAATTCCATGGGAGAATACAGTGGTCAGCAGGTTTGGTTATAATCCCAATCCATAGAATGCCTCGACATTCTGTGTTCTCCACCAGCGCCAATAGAAATAAAATGTGAGATGAGATTTTTTACATGTTCCAGGAGGCAATTTAAAGTAAAAAGCAACGGATGAAATTCATTTTCAACTTAATTCAGTAATCTAATCAATATTAAAAGTTACTAAGATATTTCACATTTTAGTCTTTTACGCTGGGTATTCAAAACCAGTTTGTATTTTATACCTCCAGTGCACCTCAATTTACACTAACCAGTAGCCAGATTCGGGCAGTGGCTACTGTATTAATGCAGTTTTAAAGCTACCTCTTAAAATTTGGCTTTTAAAAGAATGTTTGAGAGGGAGAAATATGGGAACCTTCATTTTTAAAAACAAAGGATAGGAAGTTAGCTCATTTGGATGGTTTGTTTTATACAGACAAGCCGTATTTCTGACCATTCCATTGGGACCTTCTCCATCATAGCGGCTCATTTCCCAGTGATACTGATGCCCAGGGCTCGTTCTGACTGCCCTGAGCACTCTCCAGAGTGCATCTTTTCTACACTGAAGCAAACTGGATGATTCCAGAGACTTAAATGTCCCCCCATCTTTTCTAGCTGAATTTTGAGAAGCCAATTTTAAAGGATTAAAAAGAGGCCCTATCTTTGTTGAGCCGTGTACACATAAGAGAATTTTGTAACTTTCGGATTTTTCATTTGTAAAAATGGTAACATTTTCAAGTGCAGGCGCACTATCAACTCACTTTGAGACTTAGTAACACACACATACACACACACACACACAAAACAGGGTCTAGAATTTGCCACGCCCCCCTAAAAAATTGCCTTTTAACTAGAGAATTTTAGAACTGATGTCTTTCAGTTCCATAGCCCAACTTCCCCGATACACAGTATTGTAGGCTTGCCTGCCTGTCAACACTGGCAGTTCCTTGTTCAGCTACTTAAAAATCAATGCAATTATTGCCAATAATATACATGGTAATTGACAGGCCTTGAGGAAGGTCAGAATATTTGCCAAATATTAGACTGCAAAGATTCCTGAGTTTTTTGCCTTTGTGTGCAAGTATGATTGCTATAAGTTCTGGTTTCTGAAAGTTTCATTTCTGTAAGCTAAAGGAGGCAGCTCAGAGGGAAGGTTTTCCTTTGTGTTCAGCGGTACTTTTGCCTTCTCAGAGTAGCTCGTCACTCTTAGTCTCACCTTGATTCCTTTCTTTTTTAAATATGTTTTTATTGAGTTCGGAGAGGGAAAGATAGAAACATCACTAATGAGAGAGAATCACTGATGGGCCGTCTCCTGCACGTCCCCTACTGGGGATTGAGCCTGCCGCCCAGGCACGTGCCCAGCTGGGAGTCGACCTCCTGGTTCATACGTCGATGCTCAACCACTGAGCCACACTGGCCGGGCTCGCCTTGACTTTTAAGGCTGCGTTCTTGGATGGAAAGCTTAGCAAAGCAATAGCTTCTAAATGTTCTTTGTAATCAGTCTGTATTATATGAAAATTTTTTCATATTTTTTTAGTGTACGATTTTTTTTCTGGTTGAGCACCTAATGCTTTTTAACCTGTCGCATTTGAGAATGCAGTTTAGAAAAAGACTGAAAGAATAATTACCAGAAAAAAAAAGAGTGCATTCTTTTCCTTTTAACTTACTGCTTTGTGGTATGTATAAACAATACTAGAAACATGTTGCCTTTTGTAATAACATCTGACCTGTTTCAGATGATTTGCCATGAAATGTCAGTAAGTTGGTTCATCTTCCTGTGTTTTATTCTCACACCGGAGGAATTCAGCCAACTTTGATTCTTCATCAGATAATCTCACAAAACGGTGTGCTTGATACTACCACCTGTTTTCAGTACCGAGTCTGGTGACCAGCAGACCCAAGGATTTTTGTCCTTGAAAGTGTTAATAGCCCATTTTAAAAACTGTTGTGAAAAGTCTCACAGCTTTTGAGTCATTTCCACTTTCAGAAAGTTCCGATGTCTTCAGCATCCCTGTTGGACATGGGGTCAGAATCTGCTTTTGTATTAGAAGTAGCACCAGTCACTGGTCTACCTTCTTTAAATACTGTATCCTTTCTGTGTGACACAAGGACATCCGTTTGTCACAGTGGGATCAGCAGTTGTCATCAAGTTCCTGGCAAAGGCAGGTACTGGCCTCCTGTGGGGACTAACCCAGACGCTGGCCTCATGTCTCGGGATGTATTTTTTGTGTATAAGTCGATAGGTACTGGACTTGAATTCTCACTCAACCAATAAGATGGTATTTGTTATTTCTTATCGTCTTATGTTACTGCCTATACTGAGCAAGTAGGTATACCTTAAACTAATATGAAGGGATAGATATATTCAAGTGTGTGTGTGTACTTCAGTCAGTAAATGTATCGAGTTTTTGTTGTGTTCACTTCAAAATTATCTGGGCATTATAATAACTTTATTCACATTCTGGCCCTCACTGTAATCAGAGATTAATTTTCTTAAGCATTTTCAGTGTGTTTGCCGCAGCTGCCACTAATTTTGTGTATAAAAGAATTAATGAGGAATGTATTTTTCAAAGGCATAAATGAAGGTCGAAATCAAGATTTTGAATTATATAAATCCGCAGCTAAACTTCAATTCTAAAATCGTGCTATTTTCCTTTTTGCTATTTTTTAACATCGTTCACACTTTGCAGTGCTCACAGTTCCGGTAGCTGTCCTAGGGCACACTGGCTTTACGTCGTGGGTAAAGCATGAGCAGATAATGGGGAGTCTGGGTAGATAATGCGGGTCCTTTGAGGTCCCTTGAGCCTGCGTCCCACCTCTGCAACGTGGCTGTCGTGCTTGCAGTCAGTAGTTGTCGCAGATGTGAAGCCATTTTGAAATCTGCCAGGTTTTTTTTTTTACAAGGTACCCTGTTTAGTTTACAACATTTAGAAACAGCAGGTAACTCGTAGGCTCCTTGGCCAAATATAAAGAGTGGAATTAGATATAAGTCCTGTTAAGATGGTTTTATCATTTTTTTATACATTGTGTGTTTTCAGTTTTCCTGACTTTTTAACTGAAGTTCAATGGCATTTGTCTTAATTCTGCCCAGTCACTGACCAAATCATGCACAGATGTTTGCGTGTGTTAACTTTACTTATACAAGCCATTTCCGTTTAAGTTGCCTTATTCTCTCGAGTTGTTCTTGTCGAGTGTAAACCTTGTCCTGGAATCCTAACACTGAATCGGATGTAAAAATGTATGATGTGCTACAAATTTTATTCATAACAAACTAAGTTATAGCCTATTGTAACCTGTGAGACATTTTTTGTAAATTGTCTAATTTATTTTCTCATTTATGTACAGTTTCTTATGTAAATTTTTACAATGTTGGTTGTGGCCTGTTCCGGAGACTTCTCCTCCTCCTCCTCCTCAATGCTTCTTTGCATGAGAGAAAGTGGGTTTGGCTGGTTTGCACTGTATGGCCATGAAGCTACCCTCCGCACTCTGCCTTCTTTTCTCTAGCTGGACTTTTTCTAGTTTGTTCATATTCTAAATGTTAAAATCATGCTTATTTCCTACTTTCCAAATAAATTCACTAACTTGTTTACTATGCATCTTTGTATTCTTGATTTTACATATTGTCCTCCCACATTGGCAGTCCGGTTAAATGTCACGTTTCACTGAAATCACCTACACCAGAATGTACACTCTGAGGGCAAGGGTTTGTGCAGACCGCTCACCTCTGCCTCCCCGCGTGCTTGGCACAGAGAAGGCGGTCGGTCAATAAATAAACGTATGCCGAGTGAATTCACTGCAGAGAAAGTGTTACCTCTCCCTTCTGCCCATCTAAGAAGTAACAAAGATGATCATCACCTCCCTCTCTACAACATTAGAAAGCGCAAATGTTCTTCAGAGATGCAAACCTTGGAATCTTAAAATGCGTATCCATTAATATGTAAAAAGTTCTGCTTTTCCTTTCATGGAGGCCATGCTACCCCACTCAGAAGTGAGTGTGCTCAACACCGTTCCTTCACACTCAGAGGTGCCGGGATGCTCGTGGCACTTCCTCCCACACGGCTCAGAAAGGGGTATTTCCTACATGTTTCCTCTAAACCAGAACTTCATTTATTAACAGGCAATGCCTGTGAGATTCAAGGAAGGGGGCGGGGGGAGAGAAGGCTTTGATGACCTTTCTTAATATGTGAGGCATGAAGTTGGAAAATTGACTGCAGACAATGAATGGATTAAAAAAAAAAAACTGGTCCATCTACACATTGGAATACTATGCTGCACTAAAAAAGAAGGAATTCCTACCATTTACAACAACATGGAACTGGAGAGCACGCTAAGTGCAGTAAGCCAGTCAGAGAAAGATAAGCATCACATGATCTCACTCATTTATAGAATGTAATGAACAACATAAACTGATGAACAAAAAGTAGTTCCAGAGACAGAAACATCGATCAGACCATCAAATCTCGGAGGGAAGGCAGGGGAGGGTGGGGGTAAGGGGGAGGGATCAACCACAGGATTTATATGCATGCATATGGGCCTAACCAATGGACACACACACCAGGGGCATGAGTGCATGAGTGGGGGTGTTTGGGGTTAAGGGGGGGAATAAGGACACCTTAATCAATAAAGAAATTAAAAAAAAAGAAAATGGACTGCAGGCACACAGGAATGGTTGTTAACATTAAGTACATAACCTGCCTGTTTAAAAAAAGAAAACACTAAACCGGAACTAGGATGAAAATGGAGACTAAGAGAAAAGGATGAATTTGGATGGCAGTAATAGATGTGAGGTGTGGAAGTATAGAACAATTGGAAATAAGCTATGAAGGGCAAAAGCAGTGCAGGGCTACAAAGTGAACATTCAGGGTGAGGAAAGGGAGCTGGATTCTATAGAGACCAAGTATGTGTTTTGTTTTGTTTTTAAATATGTTTTCACCGATAGAGGGAGAGAGAGAAACATCAGTGAGAGAGAGACAGCATCAATTGGCTGCCTCCTGCGTCTCCCCTACTGCCCGCTGGGGATCGAGTCTGCAACCCGGGCAGGTATCCTGACCTGGAACTGAATTGTGACCTGGCGCATAGGTCGATGCTCAACCACTGAGCCACACTGGCCAGGCCAGACCCAGTACATTTTGTCTCTTCCATTTGCATGTTCCTCGATTGGATGTATTATGTACTGAGCAAACATTGTTAATGTTTCAGCATCAAAAGTCTTGATCACCTCCTGTGGTAAACACTTCATAAATTCTTATTTTTGGATTTTGAGTGTCTTTATAAAGTTTTGTTGGGGTGTTGTTGTTTTTTGTGTTTTTTTTCCTCCGAAAATAAACTTAGAAAACCTGGTTTGTCCTTACCTCCTTCGTTACATAAAAGTTGGTACTTGTTAAGGTTTTTCTCATGTCAACACTAAGGTTTGGCTCAGTGGATAGAGTGTCGGCCTGTGGACTGAAAGGTCCCAGGTTTGATTCTGGTCAAGGGCATGTACCGTGGTTGCGGGCACATCTCTCTCTAGTGGGGGGTGTGCAGGAGGCGGCTGATCGATGTTTCTAGCTCTCTGTCCCTCTCCCTGTCTCTCTGTAAAAAAAAATGAATAAAAAATATTTTAAAAATTAAGGTTTTTCTCCGAGACCGGTTTGGCTCAGTGGATAGAACATCAGCCTGTGGACTGAAAGGTCCCAGGTTCAGTTCTGGTCAGGGGCATGTACCATGGTTGCGGGCACATCTCCAGTAGAGGGCGTGCAGGAGGCGGCTGATCGATGTCTCTCTCTCATCGATGTTTCTGACTTTGTATCCCTCTCCCTTCCTCTCTGTAAAAAATCAATAAAATATATTTTAAAATTAAGGTTTTTCTCAGGATCCCGGCACAGCCAGAAGTGCAGTGGACTGGGCATTTGGGAGAGCACGTGTATAATTCCAGTCAGGGCTCTCACCAGAAACCACGTCTCTAGAAATAGTAACAGGTCGGCAGAGCCATAAAAGGCGTGTTTGTGGGTGAGGAGTCCACTGACCCATTTCCCTCCAGCCAGAGTTTGGAGCCAGCTACCCTGATGTCTTTGCAAAAATAACCATTTTTATCATCTCAAACATGCCTGTCAGAAAGTTCACGGCCCTAATCCTGGGAAAAGGTAAGTCAGGGCATATTATGTATGAGTGTGTGCGAGTGAATAACAAACCCTGACTCCCTATGTTTTCACATTCCCTAGAACACCTGCTCAGGACAATCGTTTTATTTACTTACTTGTTTTAAAATATGTTTTATTGATTTTTTACAGAGAGGAAGGGGGAGAGAGAGTTAGAAACATAGATGAGAGAGAAAGATCAATCAGCTGCCTCCTACACGCCCCCTGCTGGGGATGTGCCCACAACCAATGTACGTGCCCTGACTGGAATCGAACCTGGGACTCCTCAGTCTGCAGGCTGACGCTCTATCCACTGAGCCAGACCGGTCTCAGCAGGACAATTGTTTTCATGCTTTAAAACACTTTGTTGAATTTGTAACTACTACTATTGTTCTTTGTTAACCTTTGGTTTGGGACCTGTTTATTTTTGGTTTTTAAATATGTTTTGCCCGGCCAGCTGAGTAGTTTAGCATCGACCCATGAACCCAGAGGTTTGATTCCTGGTCAGGGCATATGCTCAGGTTGTGGGTTCATTCCCCAGTAGGGGGCCTGCAGGAGGCAGCCGATCAAAGATGTTTCTCAACAATATTTCTATCTATCCCTCTCTATATAAAGTAAATAAATTCATAAATAAATAAAATTTAACACCTTTTTATTGCCCAGCCGGTGTGGTGCAGTGGTTGAGCGTCCACCCATGCCCCCAGGAAGTGGCCTGTTCGGCCGTGTGGGACCTGTTTATTTTTAATATTCTACTTCACTGATGTATGGCTTAAGACAATAACATTTAAATCAATACGTTTGATGAATTTATACACCTACGTAACCATCACTCCATCATTTCATCATTTTCCATACTTTCATCATTTACAAAAAGTCCCCTTGCCAGTAGCTCAGCGGTTGGGTGTCGACCCAGGAACCAGGAGGCCACAGTTCACATGCCCGGGCGGTGAGCTCAGTGCTGCAGCGGGTGTGCAGGAGACAGCCCAGCAACGGTTCTCATCGGTGTTCCTATCTCTCTCCCTTCCACTCCCCTTCCTCCCGGAAATCAATAAAAACCAAGTCTCCTCGGCCTCCATCCTCGCCGCTTCCTGCCCGCTCCCGTTCCCTGGCAACCGCTGATCTGCTTTCTGTCACCGGATTCAATTGCGCTTTTCTAGAATTTTCACATGCAGTGCACGCTTTTTTTTTTTTCCATCTCACAGTGCCGCATCCCTCCCAGCTTCGACCTCTCTGGCACTGCTCTCTGCTTTCTGGGTAGAGATTCGCCTACCGTATGCGTGCTAAGCCTTAGAGATTGCCGTCACCGTGAGAGAGCCCAAAACCTCTCTCACTTCCTGACAGTTCAAGCAAACCACCAGCAAAATCATCAGCGAACGCCACCGTTCCAGGCTGGAGCTAATGGGCAGAATGTTGCCTTCTGCACGCAGCAGTGAGAGACAACGTGTTCATTCTCTCGAGCACACACGGAACGTTTATAAAAGTAGATCAGGTACAAGGCCATTTCGCCTCAACAAATTTTAAAAAATTAGACCACATTAAGTACAATTAAGTTATATGAGGAGAACAAAAAATTATCATTGCTTACGGCTTCAGAAGCGGTGTTAAGTGGTATAATAGCAAGTATTCCGAAAAGCAAACACGTTGCACACCTGAACCTAATAGTGTGTGTGCTAATTACACCTGACATTTTTTTAAAGCAAGTACAGTGGTACCTCAAGATACAAGTGCCCTAACATACGAGATTTTTGAGATACGAGCTGTCGAGCGAGCGATTTTTGCTTTGAAATACGAGCAACATTTGAGATAGGAGTAATCTCGGGGATCGGCCGGCTGCACACGACCCACCAGTTTACCACAACTCGAGTGTCTCATAGTTTCCCACGCCTCAAGGTTACGGAACGAATTAAACTCGTATCTCGAGGAACCACTGTATTCTTGAGCGTGGGCTCCAGAATATGACTTCCTAGGCGTCTGATTTCAGGCAAATTTTGTAGACTCCTTGTGCCTCTCCAGATGCAGGATGAGGCTGGCTAGCAATCCACCTCTGGTGGTCCTCACTCAAGTTCAGCAGGGAGCAGAGTTCCTCCTTTCAGACACACAGTAGGGCTGACTGCACAGTAGGACCGGCTCCCTGTGGTTGAGCAGGTGGATCTGACTAGTGCTGGATAACTAGCCCCTGGAAGTGATCTGCTCCAGACTTTCTGGAGCCCGCTTTTCCCTCTAGCTTCACGGCCAGCGGCATTCAAGAGGCCACACCCCCTGCCAAGTGACTAAAATTAACAGAGGTCCCTCTCCCTCCACCCCCCACAATCTAGTGAAGGCACTGTGTTATGAGGGAGGAAACTCTTCATTTAGGCACAGACTCTGGGGGTTTGTTCCCAAACAGAACCCACCTGGTTCAGGACCCAGCTGATAGAAATGGAATCCCACCACCGAACAAAATCCTACAACGCACCTGATCACCTCAAAGGTAGGTAATGTGCCCATGAACTATGCCGTAGGAGAAGCTGGAAAACGAGTGTCCGTAGCACAGATTGGCAGCTTTGATTTTTGGGTGTGTGTGTTGTTTTTCATATATATATATACACATACATGCATATATATATATATATATATATATATATATATATATATATATATATATTGATATCAGAGAGGAAGGGAGAGAATGTGAGAGAGATGGAAACATCAAGGATGAGAGAGAATCATTGACAGGCTGCCTCCTACACAC
>PVJN01033612.1:0-23326 GCA_004026805.1 Lasiurus borealis | reverse complement strand
TTTTTGTGTCTGTAAATAGTCACCTACTTCATAAATTCAGATGTCCTTATGGTAGTAATATGTATATGTAATACCTTTTCGCTATTTATTATAAACAGCTTTGCAGTGAGTTTTCTTACAAGTAAATTTTGCTCACATCCTTAATTATTTCCTTAGGATGCATTCCAAGGGAGGTAAGCCGCTGGAAGACTCGATGCATACCTCCAACTTGCACAAGAAAGGCTTGCTAATTTTCTCTCCTATGTGCAGGGTATGAATAAGTGCCCCTGGTAATTAGAGAGGAGAAAAGCCTTTGCCAATTTGACAGGATTTAACTCATTACTGAGTTCATAACTTCTTTATCTTAATTTTTGCAAACAAATGGGAGTGGAGCTATTTTCCTTGCGGGTTTGGGTAGGTGTCTAGCCCTGTAGGATCTTTACCCACTAGGTCACTGCCTCTGGGATAGCTCCCTTCCCTGGTTTGCAACATGGCAAATGTTAGAGCCTTTGTTCCCCTGCATTGCCCTAGTCCCCTATGTGCCTGAGAACCACCAGGGGGCAATGTGGAGCCATGGCCACACTAAGAAGGTCTTTCAGTTTCTTCATAATGGAATCTTTTTTAAATATATTTTTATTGATTTTTTACAGAGAGGAAGGGAGAGAGATGGAAAGTTAGAAACATCGATCAGCTGCCTCCTGCACACCTCCTGCTGGGGATGTGCCCGCAACCAAGGTACATGCCTTTGACTGGAATCGAACCTGGGACCTTTCAGTCCACAGGTTGATGCTCTATCCACTGAGCCACACCAGTTAGGGCTCATAATGGAATCTTGAATGATATGATTATTCCTTTGTTGTGTGTTGTTGGCATTCTTAATATTGATTTGCTTAGGGTAATATTTCATCCCCTTTCAGTTATTTGTATATTTTCCCCTATTGTTTATATGTTGGTTGCAAACTATCGCCTATTCCAACCTAGCTCTTCTGCAGCTAGGGGCCAGATACCTAGGTTGTTCTAATCCCAGCGCTGCCAGTGGCCTGAATGTCCTTCTCGGAACAATGCTAGGGTGTGCTGGAGGGGTGGTGTGGGTTTTTTCTCTTCCAGCACTATAATGAAAGGGATGATTCAGGGTTTGGGCACTTTACTCACCTCTGGGCCTTAGTCTCTTTGTCTGTTCAATGCAGGTAGTAGTAGCATCCACTTAAAAGGCTGTGAGGGCTAAATGAAATAACACATGGAAATAGCTTGGCACGAGATAACTAATCAGTGAACTTAATCTTTAAAGTCATCTGTTGACTCTTCTATGCAGTTTGCTGTCCTTGGGTTTTGTACCTGTTCACCTGCTTACCTGAGAGGAGGCCAGTATCAGACAGAAGATGAATTTAGAATGCTATATCCCACAGCAGGGCTGAGTAGCACAACCCCATGTCTGGGACATACCAGGTTATGTTTTGTAACCAATAAGTAAAACGGTAGGGGGAAATATTTAAACAGTTAGAAGCAAATATAATATCAGTGAATGTTTGTTGATTTGATCAATCTTATTGATTTAAATAAATGACGTCTTTATTGACTGATAGACTGACTACCCACTGGCAGTAGGCAGACCCATTCACTCTATTCATTGCCTTCCCCAGAGGCTTTGTTATCACTCTTCTTGCCCTAGGCTATCGAGATTAGAGTCTCTGGGGACCACCCCAAGAGCTGGGCCACTGGTTGCTTTTGGCCTTTGGATATATTTCTGCCTAGAGCTGGCTGGGAGGGGCTCTAATTCCGTGAGCTCCAAAACACCCTGCAGGAGTCATCAAGTACCTCTCACAAATGATGTACCAGGCCAAACACTGTGGGCACCCAAGTGACAGATAAGATTTGGTTCCTGTGGCCAAGAAGCTTAGAGGGAGATGAGGGTGGGTCCATGAGTCTGGCTGTGAGCAGGGAATTCTGTGGAGCAGCAGGTGTGCAAACAGCATGGAGGAGAGGCTGAGCTCAGGCCAGGAGAGAGGGGTTAGGGGGCCATTGCAAGGTCAGGCGTGGTAGAGATGAGAAAATACTGTGGCAGCCAATGGATAGGACTTCATGGCAGGCTAGGCAGCCAACAGTGAAGGAGAGGGTGGAGGGCAGGTTTCTGAGGTTTCCACTGGGGTGAGCACAAGAGGATGGGGGGTCTGGTACGAAGCATTTGGGAAGAAAATAATGTGTCTTGGGACATGCTGGCTTCTGGGTTTGTATGTAGAACCTCTTCTGGTTCCTAGGGGTATGCATGGCTCAACTACGGTGTCCTCAGATGTCACCTGTTTGCATAATCTTTGCCACATAGCACCTATACTCTCTACTTAATATTTTTATTTTAATTGATTCACTTTTCCCTACTTTTCATAAAATGGAGCTAAACATCAGTGTCCAAGAAATCAGAGGTACCCTTCTATGTAGGTGTATGTGTATGTGTATGTGTAACAGGGGTGGGGCAAAAGTAGATTCAGTTTTAAGTACTCAAAACAGAGTTTATTCCTGGATTTATTGTACATTGTTTTATATGAACAGCTGTAAGCCTACTTCTGCCCACCCTTGTATATATAATACATAGATATTTTAATATATATTTAATGCCTGTTACAATGGATAGTTTAAATACTAAACTCTAGATGTTATGTCATGGAATTGAGATGGGAATTGGGAATATGGTGCAACACGGTTTCATGAAGTGAGGAGGAGGTGTGATGGATTTGGGTGTTGTGATAATATATAGGAAGTATCTATTCAGGGAATCCTCACAATACATGTTAATTTCTTAGCCCTTCCTCCACTCTCCTATCCTAATTTCCGGTGCCCTTACTTCAGTGTGAATGTAGAGTCCTTTTGCTGTTTCCTGTAAGTGACCAACCCACTCGTGTACACCCATTTGCGAACACACACTAGGCTAGGGTACAAGGACCTATACTTGGCCTGCTTTACCAGGAGGGCCTGGCCCAGCGCAGAGTTGGCTGGTGTGGCCTTAGTCTCATCATCATCTCATGCCTGTGGGGTCAGAGTTCTCTCCCAGAACTGCCCATCCTTTGAGGGACCTCCTCAGACATTTCCCATTTCCTGGTTCCCAGGAGTTATTAACTTTGGCCAGATGCTGGGCCTGTGGCGACAGAGAGGGTTCTGCAGAGAGGCCCTTCCAGGTCTGTGCCTGGGAGGCAGCTCCAGGCTGCCTGGCAGTTCTTTGTGTATTTTACTGGCCTGAGATAAGCACTTCCTGTTCCCCATTGATTCTACACAGATTCTGCTTCCTTTCTCCTCAATACCTGGGCTGCTCTCCAGCTTCTCCTCCCAGAGGGGCAAGTCCATCCGCTTCAGAATTCCCAGGTTGCTGTGAGTCAATGGGTTTTCTACAGATCAGCACCAGTTTTGCTGTCCAGTCACATTCTCTGTGGCTCCTCACGTCTGGCTAGGAAGGAACTCCTCACGTGCCGGCCGGCCAGCTGGCCAGCCAGCCAAGCAGCAGAGAAATGCTCGAGGCCTGCTCTCAGCCGCCTGCTCACCAGCTGGAGTGTCTGCTTCAAAGAGTAAATAGACTGTACCTCACACATCAAGGTTAGCCAAGTGTCATGGCCGCCTCATATACTGGGTTGAGGATCCAGAGTTTTCTGATGTCACTGGGGAAGAGGGGCTGTCATGGGATGGAGCATTGATGCCCCGTATCTGCTACTCCAAGATTCCAGGACGAGACTGAAGTTTCTAAAAGTTAAAAAGCAGGCCCCATAGCCTTTGAATCTCACCATAAAAGTCTAAAGCCCTGTTTTCTAATGCCAGCTGGACCCTCAGCTAGTTCATGCCCTTGTGTAATTCCAGGAGCTTCTAGCCAGCATACTTTCCCCCAAATGATAATGCTCATACTTGCTTTATCTATATCTAGGGCTCAGTTACATCAGATGAGGTAATTAGCATACAATGCTTTAAAAAGTGAAATGCTACCCAGCCAGAACGATTCAACCTATGAACCTGGAGGTCATGGTTTGATTCCTGGTCAGGGCCCATGCCCAGGTTGTGGGCTGGATCCCCAGTGTGGGGCATGTAGGAAACAGTGATCAATGATTATCTCTCATCATTGATGGTTCGTTCCCCCCTCCCCTCTGTTTCTCTCCCTCTCACCTCTGAAATCAATATATGTATATATACATATATGTGTATCTATAACAATAAAAGCATAATATGCTAATTAGACCAGACATCCTTCTGGATGGCCTCCGTGGTGGGGGTGAGGCAGAGGCGGCCACTGGAGTGGTAGGAGCTGAGCCCCTTGCACAGATTTTGTGCATCGGGCCTCTAGTGTATATACATTTTTTTTTAAGTGAAATGACCACAGGAATGTATCTTGCCTGTGTTACCCCTCAGATGCTACCCCCTGTATAAAATCTTAGGTTTTCGCCAAGACCAGCTTGGCTCAGTGGATAGAGCGTGGGCTTGCGGACTGAAAGGTCCCGGGCTCGATTCCGGTTGGAGCATGTACCTTGCTTGTGGGCACATTTCCACAGTGGGGCGTGCAGAAGGCGGCTGATCGATGTCTCTCTCTCATCGATGTTTCTTTCTTTCTCCCTTCCTCTCTGTAAAAAATCAATAAAAATATATTTTAAAAAAAATCTTAGGTTTTCCCATGAGAATCCTACTCACTGTGACCTCTTCCTTCTATAACCTGTCATTTGCTGACTTATATTCAAGCTATTATGTACTTTGAAAAAATCTTTCCTGTGGCATATCTCAGACGTACACAGCCACCCTAGGTAGCAGGCACCCACTGCACAGAGGCTTCACTGTGTCTGTCTTAATCCGTTCTGTGTAGAAGTAGGCAGTTCTGTAAGAATGGGAAGCCCCCTAGTAGCTTTAAGTAGCATAGTTTTATGTTTCAGGAAAAATATTTCTAGAGGTAGTGAAGGGTGGGCTGAAGACTATGGAGGGAGTGGGAGCAGTGGTGACCGTGCACAAGAGGTCTTGGGGCCCCTTGTGTTCCATCTACCACCCTGTTCTCCGATGTGGACAGCAGACATAATCATTTTGAGGAAAGGTGACCTGCAGCCCACCATCCACCCTCTTCAAACCAAGTGACTGTCCCCAAGTGCTTCCTGGATAGAGAGTCTATAGTCAGGAGACCAGATGCAGACATGGCCAGGACACAAAACAGGGAGTCCCTGAACCTTAGGCTGTAAAAGATGCTGAGACTCACAGGACTTGCTGGCCAACAGGAGGTGAAGGAAGCCGCTAAAAGACATAAAGGTTTATTTTGAAGTTTCCCATTGGGTCAACTGAAGGCACAGGTTTCGGTGATGAAAATAACTAGGGCAAAGGAAATGAAGGACAAAGTGAACAAATGGGACTACATGAAAATAAAAGGCTTCTGCACAGCAAAAGAAGCCACCAATAGCCGAAACCGGTTTGGCTCAGTGGATAGAGCATTGGCCTGTAGACTGAAAGGTCCCAGGTTCAATTCTGGTCAAGGGCATGTATCTTCGTTGCCAGCACATACCCGGTGGGGGGCGTGCAGCAGGCAGCTGATCAATGTCTCTCTCTCATCGATGTTTCTAGCTCTCTGTCCCTCTCCCTTCCTCTCTGTAAAAAAAATCAATAAAATATACTTTTTTAAAAAAAGCCATCAACAAAATGAAAAGATATCCCACTAAATGGGAGAAAATATTTACCAATGAAGCATCCTATAAGGTTAATTTCCAAAATACGTAAGGAACTCATACAACTTAACAAAAGGAAAACAAACAACCCAATTTAAAAAATGGTCAAAGGACCTAAATAGACACTTCTCCAAAGTGTCATCTACAGATGGCCAAGAGACATACGAAAACATGCTGAAGGTCACTAATCATCTGAGAGATGCAAATCAAAATGACAATGAGATATCACCTCACACCTGTCCAAATGGCTACCATCAACAAATCAACAAACAACCAGTGTTTGCAAGGATATAGAGAAAAAGGAAACCTCGTGCACTGCTGGTGGGAATGCAGACTGTGCAGCCACTGTGGAAAATAGTATAGAGTTTACTCAAAAAACGATATAGGGAAATGCCATTTGCCCAGTGATCCCACTTCTAGAAATATATCCTAAAAAACCCAAAACACTAATCAAAAAGAATATATGCACCCCTATGTTCATAGCAGCGCAATTTACAATAGCTAAGATTTGGGAAAGGCCCACGTGTCCCATCAGCAAAAAAAACTGCAGTGCATTTATGCCATGGAATACTATGCAGCTGTAAAAAAGTCTTTACCATTTGCAACAGCATGATTGGATCTGGAGGGTATTATGCTAAGTGAAATAAGCCAGTCAGAGAAAGATAAGTATCATATGATCTCACTCATATGTGGAATCTAATGAAATAAAATAGATCCAGAGACATAGAAGCATGGAACAGACTGTTGAATTTTAGACAGAAGGTGGGGGGTGAGAGGAGAGTGATTAATAGAGGAACTTATATGTATACATGGACTCAGACAATAAAGTGGTGAAGTCTAGGAGGGACAGGTACAGGGTGGAAGTGGCAACGGGGGAAAAACACACACAAAGGGGATATCTATAATACTTTAAAAAATAAAGACACATTTTTTAAAAAGGCTTAATCAAGTCATACATGACAATTTTTTTCATGTCTCTGAAAGGCTTTAAAAAGTGGCATGTTTATCTCTAAAACAAGGTAATAAATCTAAGTTTTTTTTAAAAAAAAAAGAACTAATCTGAGGGTTACTTTTAATAGCTTTGCTTACTGTTGCAATGGTCATTGTAAAATTTTCTGATGAATAATAAAAGCACAAAGAAGAAAATAAGAATATTGCCTGAAATGCTAAAAACCCAGTGAGCAAATTTCGATGAGTCATTCCAAGTTCTGCAACTGGCTTTTCTCATCAAACAGTTTGCCCAGGACATTTATTTGGGTCCATAAATGCTGATCAACCAGGGGGCCCATGGAACTTGAAACCACAGTGGACGAGGGGAGAGGGGCTTCTAGACCCCTCCTCCTCCACCACCACCACCAAGATCACGTGCAGTAAGGTGATGTGGTCCTTTGTGAAGTGTGAAGAGCCACAGAGATGCCCTCCCATGTGTATCAACCAGCCTGCTCCTGCACATGCAGGTTTCTCTCTTTTTCTTATTATTGATAGGAGAGAGAGACAGACAGACATTGGTTTGTTGTTTCACTTATTTATGTATCCGTTGCTTGATTCTTTGATTTTTTTTTAAATTTTATTGATTTTTACAGAGAGGAAGGGAGAGGGATAGAGAGTTAGAAAACATCGATGAGAGAGAAAAATCGATCAGCTGCCTCCTGCACGCCCCCTACTGGAGATGTGCCCGCAACCAAGGTACACATGCCCTTGACTGGAATCGAATCTGGGACCCTTCATTCCGCAGGCCGACGCTCTATCCACTGAGCCAAACCGGTTTTGGCCATTGCTTGATTCTTATGTGTGCTCTGACAAAGATTGAACCTACAACCTTGGTGTCTCAGGACAACATTCCAATCAACTGAGCTACCTGGCCCAGGTTACACCTGCAGATTTCATTCCCACCCTGTCCCTCGCCCCAGTAGTTTGTACCTTCCTCTTGGCCACACACATCTTTTTTTCTAGCCTTCAAATCAGAACGTGTACATTTGATAGTCTCCAGCCTCACTTCAAATACAGTAAGAGAAATGGGAAGTGAAACGACAATAAGCTACTTTTCCACCTGTCTATTTGGCAAAGCTCCATGAGCTGCATAACACTGGGTGAGCGTAGTTATGGGAAGTAAGCTCTGGTGTCGCTAGTAGCATGTAGACTGTGAGATATTTGGTAATACTCCTCAAAACCTAAATGTACCTACCTCTGACATAACAGTTCCCCTCACAGTTGGAAATGGATCCTACAGCTGCATTCATACAGGAACAAAATGATGAGAGTTTGAGGATGTTCGTCACAGCAAGAGCCTGGGACACGCCTCCCTGTCTGTGGATGTGGACCTGTCTGGTAGCCATGGCACCTCCAGGCGGTGGGTACTGGGGAGCTGATCTCAGAATGAGGCAGCCCTTGGTCCATTCTGAAAGCAGCTCCATGTTGCTGAGTGAACAAGATGAGGAATGTGCAGGCCAGAGACCAGAGTAGAGGCCAGTGGGGTCGGGGCAGACGGGCCCACCTGATGGGAGGTCGCGCTGTCAATATTCACCAGACATGGCCATAACGAGGCCCACGCCACAGGGAGAGGAGGAAGGGCCCGGCAACGGTGGCCAGTTCCTACCGAGTGTGTTCATTCTAGTCAGTGAGCACGGACATGCCAGGAAGACCTGGGCCCACTTCAGCTGTGAACCATGTGTGTCAGCCTTCCAACACCATCTGAGCAGAGCAGCAGCCCCAGCACCAGGGCCTGATACCCTGCCTGGCTCCTGCCCACAGATGGTCTGCGCTGCGCCGAGCCAGCTGCCACCCAGCCGATGGATAGCATCTCTCTGCTACACTGCCTGCAGGCGCTCCCACGGAGGCTGGAAATCATCACCGATGGGACCGCTTGCTCCATGGATGCCAGCATGTGCTACAAAGCAGGGTCGTGCTTATGTTTTTGCTTCGAGGGCCAGTTGTTTAGCATTTACTAACATGCCATCGAACAGGGCCTCGCTCCTCAGAAAGCACCTTCAGCTGAGTGAGTGGGCTTCCCTATGTGGGATCAAAGCTTGTGGAACAAAAAGAAGTTTTATTGACTAAACTCCGATTTCTTTTCTTTTTTGAAGGGGAGCTTGGGGGGACCTAGCCGGGTGCTTGGTTGTGGGTTTGATTCTGGATCAAGGCACTTACCCAGGTTGTAGGTTTGATCCCAGTCAGAGTGTGTACAGGAGGCAACCAGTTGATCTCTCTTTCTCCCTCCCTTCCTCTCTCTCTAGAGTAAACATATCTGAAGGTGAGGATAAAAAAAGAGAGAGACATCGATTTGCTGTTCCACTTACTTGTGCATTCGTTGGTTGAGTCTTGTATGTGCCCTGACTGGGTTTCGAATCCACAACCTTCGCATATCAGGATAAGCCTCTAACCAACTGAGCCAGGACCTAAACACATATTTTGTAAGAGTTCACCCCATGCCTAGCACCCTGCTTGGTGCTCTCCTGGGGAGCTGACATTCTTGAAATAATTGTCCTGCCAGATGGAAGGTCCTGCTCCTCCCATGCTACAGGTGAGACCCTGGGGTTCGGTAAGGGGCGGTAACTTCCTCAGGTACATAGTTTCTATATGGGATCAACTAGAATCCTGATTCTTATTTATTAAGTACCTCCACGCATCTCTTCTCCCAGGAGCCAGCCTGGTTTAGACACACAGCTGCACTTGGTTCTTTTTCTCCACAGGAGGCCACCTGGTCCAGGTCCCTGCTTCCAGGCTGATGAAATAAAATGTCTCCATGTTACTTATTTATTTATGTTTGATTCAGAGAGAAAGGGAGAGGGAGAAAGAGAAATACCATGATGAGAGAGAACCATTAATCTGCTGCCTCCTGTCCCCCCCCCTCCCCCCGCCACAACTTGGGTAAGTGTCCTGACCGGGAATCAAACTGTGACCTCCTGTTCACAGTTCGATGCTCAACCACTGAGCCACCATGGCTGGGCAGAATGTCCCCACTTTATTTTACTTTTTTTTTTAAATATATATTTTATTGATTTTTCACAGAGAGGAAAGGAGAAAGACAGATAGTTAGAAATATCAATGAGAAAGAAACATCAATCAGCTGCCTCCTGCACACCCCCCACTGGGAATGTGCCCGCAACCAAGATACATGCCCCTGACTAGAATCGAACTTGGGACCCTTTAGTCCGCAGTCTGACGCTGTATCCACTGAGCCAAACCAGTTAGGACAAAATGTCCCCATTTTAAAGGTGAGATGATAGAGTGCAGAGCCTGGAGCCCTGGTCTCCTACCTCTGTGCACTGTCCTTCCACTACTAGACAGTGGCCTTGGGGAAGACAATGTTAAAAGCAAACCTTTGGCAGGCAGTGTTCGTCAATTCTCTGAAACAAGAGGAGAAAAGAATACTTTGAGGCCATCCGGGAAAGAAGGAATTAGTGGGAGAAAGAGGAGGAAATGGAGGCCCAACCAACCCCTCTTCTTCCTCTGTTTACTGTTCGGTCACGAAATTCGTTGAAGTCCCCTGCTGCCAGGGACTCAGTGCTGTGACTGGCGCTGAGAGAAAACGTCACCTCGGTGTAAAACACGACAAAAAATGTGGCTCCAAATAACTTTTCCAAGAAAAAGAAGTGTCGTGTTAAATTGAAAACTAGCTTATTTTAGGGGAATATGGGCTTACTGAGCAGGTTCCTTTAACAACTCCCTGATCCTCAAAAACTCAAGAGGGAACCCAGCCTCTGCACCTGAGTGGGGACTTAGAGCCACAAACAGTACATGCAGGAGCAGCTCACCGACAGAGAAGGAAGTGAGGGATGGGAGTGAGTGGAAACCTGGTTTTCTATGCTTTTGCTACTGGAACTTGGTCTAATCCATTATGTTCGGGGGACCAGTCCTAATACTTTCACTTTCTCTCCTTCGGTGGCCCCTGAGAACTAATCCCTTGTTCCTACTTGGGAAAGCCTTTCTGTCTCCTCATTGATGAATTGGTTGCTCAGTGTCTTGTCTATTTTGACAGAAGACCGAGGATCTTAAACAGGCCTCTGGAACTGGCAGGGTGGGGGCCCCGCCTCCAGGCTGCATTTACAAAGTCTTGACACTACTGAGCCAGTGATGTGAGCTGATCCCTCACGCTCCACATCTCCAAAGGATTTGGGCAGGATTCGGGGCAGTCAGTGTTACAAATGTGGAAACGGGGATTCACCACAGTCATGACGTGCTGAAGCTCCAGGTGGAACACATCGTGAGTGTTGGCTTCTGAGTGAGGAATTGGGGGTGCAGGTGTGACCCTGAGGAGCTTACAGTCCAGAGGACAGACCGTGTGCAAATGGGTAACAGCACCTCGTGCTGAGTGCCATGGCAACACCCAGCACAGTTGTGGTGGAGTGTGGCTGACAGGGTGCTGGGAGGGTAGAGGAGGCTTGTCCAGGAAGGTAGCCTTGGCACTGGGTTTTGAAGGAGGAATTAAACTTTCCCACCAGTAACGTCACACTGGGCCGGGGCTCCTTCAATTGTAAGAACTTGAGGGCAGCTGGTGTGGTGGTGGGGAGCTGAGAGGGTTGAACCTAAAGGGTAAGTTGCATCAATCACTGGTGAGTTCCCCTTGACCCAGCAGCCAACCAGGGAAGCATTTTTTTTTAATATATTTTTTTAGAGAAAGAGAAAGGGAGAGAGAGAAGCGTCGATCAGGCTGCCTCCTGCATGCCCCATACCCCCTCCTGGGGATCAAGCCTGCAACCCCGGGCCTGTGCCCTGACCAGCAATCGAACCAGCGACCTCTTGATGCATGGGTCGATGCTCAAACACTGAGCCATGCCGGCTGGGCCCAGAGAAGCATTTTAAGCAGGGAAGAGATCTGATAGGATGGTTTATAGAAGTCAAAACTCTTGCAGAGTTTGGGAAACCAAGGCAGTAGTCTTGGTGAGAAGTAATTTTGTGCCCAGTTGTGGCAAAAGGAGGGTAAGGAGAAACTGATCATTTGTTCAGTTTGACATTAATATATAGTAACATTCTCAGTGTTAAAAATTGCCTTTAAAAGGAAGTGGAGCCCTAGCTGGCTTGGCTCATCGGATAGAGCTTCGGCCTTAGTACTGAGGGGTCACAGGTTTGATTCCAGTCAAGGGCTTATGCCTGGGTTTTGGGCTTGATCCCCAGTGGGGACAGAGGGAGAGGGAGGTGTAGAAGGCAGCCGATCAATGATTTTCTCTCATCATTGACATTTTTATCTCTCTCCCTTCCTCTCTGAAATCAATAGAAAAAAATTTTTTTAAAGGAAGTGGAGAGCATCATGCACATGTCCTCATGCCTGTGTGGTGGTGGTTCTGTCTTCAGAGGAGGTTTCTAGCCTGCTCTCCTGGATGGCTGCTTGTCCCATGGTTTCCTGAGAGGGAGGTCTTTATTACAGAGAGGTGCCTCAAGGTCTGTTTACCATTGGGGGCCTGAGAGGTGGGAAAGACTGGAAAATGAGAGGAAAGGGCCCTTTCTTTCTGCACCAGACCTGCCCCTCCCACCAGGAGGCAGCAGAAGGAATTCTGAGGGACAGGCGGCGTTCTTACCTGGGAAGCTTTGAGGATTACTTGTTTCTTTGCTTCCACTGTCATCCTCCAGCCTGGCACCAACTGCAGTTGATTGTTACAAGGAGCCTTGCTCCCTTCCTCCTCGGCCCTGCTTGAAGGGTGTCCTGTGAGAGCCTGTGAATGGGGAGAACGTGGGTGTCTTCAACCACAGCCCAGTCCACACCAAACCAGCTGGGCGGGGGGCTGACCCTACCTCCTGGAAGGTGGAGGGTTAATCCCCGTAGCTCATTGGCAGTTCTGCCTCTGTACAGGGCATGCTGGGATTTCCTCCCAGCTGTTTTACATCATGAAGATTTGTATGTTGGGGAAATTCCAGGGCACAGCTGCAATTAATCTGCACAGCCTCCATGCTAAGCAGGCAATTCTGAAGGAACTGCTCTCCACCCCCCCCACCCCCCTTCAGGATGGGGGCTCTGGCTCCTGGGCAGCTCCCTTCAGAGGGATCCTGGCCTGGGCCCGAGTTCCACAGAAGCAGCCTACCTGGCCCAGGGTCACCCCAGGAGTGCCCTGGGCAAGGGCCCGAGATACAGAAAGGGACCCAGAACATTAACTATAAGAGGAGCAGCACCCCTTATCTGCCCTGCTTCCTATATAATAAAAGGGTAACATGCAGATTTCCCTAACTGCAGAAGGATGGGTTGCTGTGATGTTCACTGACCACTAGGGGGCAGACACTCAACACAGGAGCTGCCCCTGGTGGTCAGTGTGCTCCCACTGGTGTGCCTGTAAGGGAAATGAATGCTACATAGTAATATCAGTCATTTGCAAATGTTGTAGTTTGTTATTAATAATCCTATATAATAGCCGACACCTGTTTGGCTCAGTGGATAGAGTGTTGGCCTGTGGACTGAAAGGTCCCAGGTTCGATTCTGGTCAAGGGCATGTATCCTGGTTGTAGGCACATCCCCAGGAGGCAGCTGATCGATGTCTCTCCCTCATCAATGTTTCTAACTCTCTATCCCTCTCCCTTCCTCTCTGTAAAAAAAAAATCAATAAAATATATTTAAAAAAATAAAAAGCCTCTCCCTACACAGAGTAGGAAGAGATATTCACTAATGTATTTAAAAAAATAATAATCCTATATAATAAAGAGGTAATATGTAAGTTGACCATCATTCCAACACACAAGATGGCCGTCCCTATGTGGTCAAAGATGTTCACCCCCATGTGGACACAACATGGCCACCACAAGATGGCTGGCAGGGGAGGGCAGTAGTGGGCAACCAGGCCTGCAGGGAAGGACAATTAGGAGCAATCAGGCTGGCAGGGGAATGGTTAGGGGGTGGTGATCAGGCTGGCAAGCAGAAGCAATTAGGGGCTTCAGGCAGGCAAGAAGTTGGGAGCCAGCAGTCCTGTATTGTGAGAGGCATGTCCCAGATTGGAGAGGGTGCAGGCTGGGCTGAGAGACACCACACACCCATGCCAAATTTTCTCCCATGCACAAATTTTGTGCACTGGGGCTCTAGTTGTATATAGCAGGCTATTATAAAAATTAAGTTATGAAATTTTTATTAAAATGTTTCTTACATACCATTATGTTGGTTGAGCCACAAATATATTCATTGTGGGCCACAAGTTTGACATCTTTGCTTTACAATAATTATCTTGCCCTCAGAACTGCAATTCCATGGCTAAGCTGCAGGGGGCTCCAGCATTTTTATATGTATCTCTCCTCACCCCCGTCCCAATACTACCATCTTCACTTGTTTCAAAATCTTAAAAAGGCAGAAGAGCGTAAAGGGGACCCTAGCCAGTTTTGCTCAGCAGATAGGGCGTTGGCCCGCAGACTTAAAGGAACCTGAGTTCAATTCCTGTCAAAGTCACATACCTTGTTATAGGCTTGATCCCTTGCCCTGGTTGGACCTGTGCAGGAGGGAACCAATTGATGTGTCTCTCTGACATTAATGCTACTCTCTGTCTCTCCCCCTCCCTTTCACTCTAAAAATCAATGGAAAAATATCCCTGGGTGAGGATTAACAATAACAAATGTACAAAGGGGGCAGTGACAGCCTTCCATTTCCCTTCCTCCCAGAATACATCCCTCTCTGCACACACCCAGCCTCCAGAGTGGGTGGAAGCAGGAGGGTCCTGGGCCAGATGTATAGCTTCCCAGAACCACCTGTCCCCACCTACCTGGCAGTCCTGCAAGGGCCTGACTTCAGTGGTGGACAGGCTGAAGATTTCCACCACCCTTCAGCTCTCGATTAAAGTCAGTATGTGAACACAAGCGCAGCGTACAGATGATATGTTATAGGATTGTACACTTGAAACCTATACAGCTTTATTAACCAGCGTCACCCTGATACATATAATAAAACTTTAAAAAATAAAATGAGAATGGACCCTGAAAAGAGAAGAGGCCGTTGTGAGCCATTTACCTCCATCAGCTCCTCCTCCTACCAGAATTCCACTCATCTTGGTAGGCAAGTGAAACACAAGCAATGATCAATAACCAAAAGCTGTGGCTTTAGCCTTATGGTGACTGCTCCGTATGGATGTTCATACCTTGAAGGCCCCAGGACCACGGCCAACAGACCGTTGTCATGCAACACAAGTTTGTTCGGTACGAGCTCCTCAACCTGATGGGTAGGTTCTCACAGGGCAGTTTTGCCTCTTCAGGAGGCATTTGGCAAAGCCTGGAGGCATCTTTGGTTATCACATGTGGGCAGGAGTGTGGGGGCTACTGGCATTTGGTAGGTAAAGGCTGGGGATGCTGCTAGCACCCGACAGTACACAGAACAGCCCCCACAGCAAGGAATTAATTGTCCAGCCCAAAATGTCCTCAGTGCCAACGTTGAGAAACCCTGCGTTAGAATTCTGCAAGCCTCCACGCCTGACACTCCATAAGGTGAGCTGCTAAGACCCAATACCAGCATTGTCCCAAACCAGGTTCAGCAACTCCACCCCACCCTCCACTCCCCTCGTGTGCATACACACACACACACACATAATCTGGAGCCTCTTTTGCGAGCCAGCCAGAATGAAGAGTGTTCAGCATGTCTTTAAGGTTCCCAGTAGGGGACCAGGTGCTGGTAGAGCTGATAGATTCTGGGAGCCTTCTGCTGTGTCTTGTGGGAGTGGGGGTTGGGGACACCACGTTAGCCCCTGATATTTGTGATTGTCGTTCAACTTTTAAAAACAAATATTCTAGTTGTGGCTCCTAGAGAAATGAGTGTGATGTGTAGCACTCAGGTGTTAGCTCTGGCCCCTTGGGGTGTCCGTGCAGGAGAGCACCGATGTGTGTGCTTCAGCTTCGAGTGGGCAGCCCTGTTCCAGGCACAATAGGAGAGAGAGAAACCCACCAGCTCTGGCTGATGGCTCAGCTGGTTGGAGCATCATCCTTTACACTAAGAGGTGGCAGGTTTGATTCCTGGTTGAGGTATGTTTGGGAGGCAGCTGACCTTTCCCTCTCTCCCTCCTTCCCTCCTCCCTCCCCCTCCCTGTAAAATTAAAAAAACAAAACCACCAGAGTAAAGAAAAGTCTGGAGGTGGGGCTGCATTGTTCAATAAGTTGTTTTGAAGAGCTTTCCAGCTCGTGTTGTAAAGTGTGGGATATGAAGTCTGGAGATCTCTGCTCCAGCTCCAGCTCTCATCATGAGGGCGGCTGAAACATTTACCCTGTATTTACCTTCATCAGCTCCTCTGAAAATTCGGACAATCATTGGACTTGGCATGGCTGGGTTACTGTACAGATACCTCTGTATGTGCATGAAGTGCTTTGAAACAGCCCAGGCCACACCGGTGTCATTCGCCAAAGAAATTAGTTTTAACTAGTGACACCAGTGTGTGTTGAGGGCACATGCCATGACTGGGGATGCAACCTGCAACCTTGGTGTATCAGGAGGCTGCTATAATCAACTGAGTGCCCAGCCAGGGCTGTCGAGGGCTAATGCTGGTTAGGCTCTGGGTAGAAAAAGAGATGGTGGAGGTGGGAAGAGTGGGAGAAGATAAAATCACTAGCGGGCAGAAAGAGAGGGGACGCAGTATGACCCATGGGAGTGTTGGGTACCAGAGGACCCAGTAGAAAGACTATCCCCAGGTCTCCTTCAGCCAGGCCTTGCTGTCCTCCCCACTTCTTCCCCCCTTTCTGTGCTCCCTGGCTTGGGGTAGACGTGTCCTTGGATTGTTATTCTCCCCATCAAAGCCCTTCTAAAAGCCCAGCCCCTGCCCTTAGTCTTTGTGGTCAGTGAAAAGCAAAGGCCTTGGGTCCTCTCCTCAGCCTGTGCACAGCCCCAGGCCAAGTCATGCCTCTCTTCCTGGAATTGTGCGACCTGAGCAAGGATGAGTCAAAGACTGTTTTGACTTTGGGAGCCTCTTCCTGGAGCCACCATTTCCTACGAGAGATTTAATTTTTGGAGTAGCCTCTGGACATGGCAGCCCTCCCATCCCCACCCCCCAAGCTGGTCTGCTGCCCAGGAGCACCGTGTCAGTGTTGACACTAAGACACTAAGACAACATGCGCTCTGGCTCCTGGCAGAGACGAATGGTTTGCTTATGAAAATTATAGTTGCCATTTGTCCAACGTCTCCCACATGCAAAGTGCCGTGCTTAATCCTTGACATTGTCCCCAATCCTCCCCACAACCAGGAAGGTGAATGACCCTAGCCTTGCCTTACAGAATCAGGAACAGAGGCGTGGTTAAGATGCTAGTCTGGGTCACATCACCTGCACTGGTGGAGCCAGGTGCCTCTCCCAGGCCCTCACTGCCCCTCCGCTGGCGCTTCCCGAAGACTGGGCCAGGCCCGGTTAAGGAGAAGCGTTTCATCTGAAGAGTGTGTGTGCACGTGTGCATACTGATTTATTGCAGTAAAACCTCACTAGAACGAACTAATTTGGGCATGGGGAGGAGGTGTCCCTTAAAGATGAAAGTCTGCTATAAAATCAAGTACATTTTGAGAACGCATATGTTAAAAAATTGTCAAATTGGTTATCTACCTGTTTTTACTTATGTAGACACGTTTATTATTTAAATAATGTACAAAAAGTTTACTTTCACAGAAAAGTTTTCTGTATGTATTACTGTAACTTTAAATTTATACTGAATAGGTCTAGTGAATGAGTGCATCCAACAATCACCAAGAGCAAACAAACGGCTGGGGCATAGCTTAGCGCACATGGGAATGTGGACTAGCCATTAAAACTCCTGCAGAAGCCCGGCTGGTGTGGCTCAGTGGAGGAGCGTCAACCTATGAACCAGGAGGTCACAGTTCGATCCCCAGTCTAGAGCACCTGCCCAGGTTGCGGGCTTGATCCCCAGGAAGGAGCATTCAGGAGGCAGCCAATTGATGGTGCTCTCTCATCATTGGTATTTCTATCTATCTCTTCTCCCTTCCTCTCTGAAATCAATAAAAATATATTTAAAAAATAAAAAACTGCTTCAGGAAGTCACACAACCAATTACCACACTCAATGTGGTGTGATTGCAAGCTAACCATTTGCTGAACACTGTTTATGAGCGGTGACTCTTGGGATTAGATGTGTAGACTATAGCTGTTGATATGTAAATTTATGTTGGCAAGCCAAAACCGGTTTGACTCAGTGGATAGAGCATCAGCCTGCGGACTGAAGGATCCCGGGTTTGATTCCGGTCAAGGGCATGTACTTGGTTCGGGCACATCCCCAGTGGGATCGTGCAGGAGGCGACAGATAGATGTCTCTCTCTCATCGATGTTTCTGACTTTCTATCCCTCTCCCTTTCTCTCTGTAAAAAAATCAATAAAATATATTTTTAGAAAATTTATGTTAGCAAAATGACTACAGTATTTTTTCTAACATGGCCTGTTTGCTAAAACTTTCTTTTGAATGACAGTGATTAATAAAAATAATCTATTTAATTATAAACAAATCTTGGTTAAAAGCACTTTAAAATTAACAGCATGTTAATTTTCACATATAACATACTGACTGGAAATTTTGTCCATTAAATCCAAAATCTGCTAAATTGAGGTCCACAAAATCAAGGGATTTCTGTATAGTACTTGGTTTGGATTTCTACAATACTGCAGGAAAAGATGGTGTATATTGCATAATCTTTTCAGGACTGAGAAACAGTATAATGACTTAAAGATCAGCACTTGAACTCTGGCCTGGTAGCTCAGTTGGTTAGAACAGTGGTCGGCAAACTGCGGCTCGCAAGCCACATGCAGCTCTTTGGCCCCTTGAGTGTGGCTCTTCCACAAAATACCACGTGCAGGCGTGCATATACAGTGCGATTGAAACTTTGTGGCCCATGCACAGAAGTCTGTTTTCTGCTCTCAAAAGAAATTTTAATCATTGTACGTACTGTTGATATTTGGCTCTGTTGACTAATGAATTTGCAGACCACTGGATTAGAGTGTCATCCCAATACAACAAGATGGTGGGTTTGATCCCCGATCAGGGCACATACGAGAAGCAACCAATGAATGCACAAATAAGTGGAACAACAGATTGATGTTTCTCTATCCTTCCCTCTTTCTAAAATTAATAAATTAAAATTTTATTTTATGGAGGGGGAAAAGTTCAGGACCCTGAGTACAAACAGATATTGCCCATGTCCCTGCGAGTGTCAGACAGATGGATTTCATCCATCCCTCCATCCATTCATTCACCAGATTCTTCTGAAGAGCTATTTCGTAGGAAGCGTTGTGTGTGATGCTGAAAGACACGGGAAGGAAGGGGGTGGAATCACCGTCTGGAGCCCTGCTTGTCCCACGACTATAGCAGGCAGGACCTGGCTCTCAGCAACAGGCTCTTTGAATAATTCGGTTGCTCGTAGGGTTGTGTGTGTTCCCCCAAAGTGACAGGGGGTTATGGGTGGCAGTGGTGATTGTGCATGGATGCCCTGCCTTGTGACAGACAGTAAGGAGCGTGTGTGGTGAAAATGCATCGTGTTTCTCATTCGCCGGTGGCCCAGCCTTGGAGCCTCTCCTCTGCTCATGGGACGCCCGGGGCCTGCTCTCACCAGCCGCTTCTGTTTTCTGTCTCTGTTCAGTACCTGCAGATGAAATGGCCCCTCCTCGATGTCCCCTCCAGTGCTACCGTCAAGGACACCAGGTCACCGTCCCCAGCACACTTGGTAAGCCTGTTTCTCTTTAAAGTGCTCACCTCGGTGGTTACTGCTTCCCTCCCCCTGCTGAAGCTGCTGGGTCTGGTGGTATTGCCTCCATTGTGTGAGTCCCCTAAGCTGTCGGGGCTGCACTTCCCTCCCCCTCCCCCACCTCCCATCTCAGCGTGCGCACAAACACACACACGCACACGCACACACACACACACACACACACACACACTACCACCACCATCCCCCCTCCTGGGATAGTGTGTGATTGGAAATGCTGTCCCACCCTGGCTGGGAACCCTGGCCCTTCTCTGATGCCGCTGGAGCCCCGCTGCCCAGAAATGGTGTCTGCCTCGCTCTGTCGCAGCTCATTCAGTCTCTGCTGCCCCCTCCAAGCACGAGGCACAGTGGAAGGGGCTCTTCTGTACCGGATGTTCTAGAAAAGAACAAGGTGAGGCACTTGCAAAGAGAATCCCTGCAGGGCAGCCGAGGCTCTTCTAAGCCCTGTGACTACTTGGGCTGCAGAGAGTGGTGGGGATGCTCTTTGGGGGGCCAGAGCTTGGGGCCCAAGCAGGTCTCACCTCTTCAGCACTTGCCACAGACTGAAATTGAAAACAAATAAGAGATGATCCTTGTGCCAAGCTCAGTGAGGACAGGGGTGAACCTGAGGTGGGGGGTGTGCAGGATTAAAGAAGACAGACAAGAGAATAAAGCTGGGGCGAGGTGGGACACCGCTCTCTCTAATGGAGAGACAGCACCACAGCCTGCAAGTCTCTACAAGGCAAAGTAAGGGCGTGATCAAGATGTTTACAATGTTCTGGAGGGTTTCAAATCTACTCAATTACATGCACCTGAACTCTATCAAGCCCACATCATTCAGCCTCCTGGGACCATAGGTTCAGACCATAAGGTCAAGCTTACAACTACAACCTTTGGGTATAATTTTTCTGGGACTTGCACGTGGCTTTGCCACAAGAGGATCATGCCCTCTCATTACTCCGAAGCTTGAATCTGCCCAAATGCTGGAGCCGCTCCACAGATCCTGGCCCTAGCCAGTTTTGCTCAGTGGATAGAGCATTGGCTTCAATTCCAGGCAAGGGCACATACCTTGGTTGTAGGCTCCATCCCCATCTGGACAAGCAATGTGTCTCTCTCACATCCATGTTTCTCCCTTCTATCTACCCCTCCCTTCTACTCTTGAAAATCAATGGAGAAAAGCCCCTTGGGTGAGGTTTAACAAAACAAAATAAAACAAGATGATCCTGGAACCTTGCGTTCCCCTTTCTGGACTCTTCATAAAAGCAGCCCTTGCCTTAGGACTACCACCCCACAAGCTAACCGGTGTTACCCACTGTACAGTGAATTTCAGAATCCTAGCAGGTGCAGCCAAGAAGCAAGCCAAGCTGGCATGACCTGTCCATTGACAGACAGGGAGACTTGGAACGCTCTGTGTTGTTTTTTTTAATTTTATAATGGAAAATTTCACATCTTCCCTTTACCGACACTCCCTGTCCCACCACACTGGGTTGTTTTGAAGCAAATATCACATACATTATTTCATCGCCTTCAGGACATGATTACATCCTGATAGCATTTTTTCATTATAAGCTTTGAGTCCCGTTAAAGAGAAGGAGGAGATACATAGAGAGAGAAATAATGCCATAAGCCCTTCTGATTCCCCGTCATCCTGTGTGCCCTCACAGGAGCAGAGAGCCCTTGGTAGCTGAGAAGCAATGTCATGTGCAGTTCTCAGATGACTGTCACAGCCATCTGTGGAGGGACAGCTGGAGAGACTAGTGTCTATGGGGAGCAGTGAGTGGCAGGACCAGCCGTCTGGGGCCGGCTGCTGGGAGGGGTTCTGTGGCCAGTCACTAGGTATGAGCAGCCCATTGACCAAGAATCCCAGGAATAGGCCATGGTGACTGCCCCTCCAGATTCCTTTTTCAGATGGCAGAGCACAAGGTCCAGGCGCCCTCTAGTGTCTCAGTCTGTCAGGTGGAGGTCAGAGTCTCCCACATCCACCCTACCACCAACTTAGCTGTTCTCTCCCTGTGGCTCTTGCTAACTGTTTCAGATCTCTGCAGGCCCTACCCATCCTGTGGCATCCTCCAGCCCACTCTCTCTGCTTTTCCCTCCACACACCGTCTCTGCACACTATCTAAAATCTCCATCCACTTTTAGAGGAAGTTAGTTCCCTTTAAAACTAGCACGTGCACTCTTGAGATTTTCATCCTTCCTATTGCACAAACCAGCCTATCTCGGAAAATTAAACTATGAAGCCTATGTCCAGCCCTCCTCTGCCTGTGAGCATGAACCTGTTTCCCTCCCAGTTTCCTGTCCAGCTTTTCACACAGTTAGTCCTGTCCCCTCCATGTATTGTGCCAATTCACTGCAGCCTGGCTCAGCTTCCCAACTGCTATTTAATAGCTAAATCTTGCCATTTCCCCTGCTTTTTCTCAACACATGTGACACCTGACAGTATTCACAACCCCCTGCTTTCTATGATCCTAGTATCATTTGTTTTCCTCTCTAAGCTTCCATTTTCTTTCTAGACTCTTTTCCTCAGTAAATCAGCTACTCATCTTCACTTACCTTTGTGTGACACAAAAATATATGAAGTCCTGGTGCACTGATATGGCTCAGTGCTTGATGCTGATTCATGGTTCAATTTCTATTCAAGACACATGCCCAGGTTGTGAACTCAGTCCCCAGTGGGGGGCATGCAGGAGACAACCAATCAATGACTCTCCCTCATTGATATTTTTATCTTTTTATCTCTCTCCCTTTCCCTTCTCTGAAATCAATAAACCTATGTTTAAGCGCACACACACACACACACACACCAGTGGCTCAGTGCACCAAATTCATGCATGGAGGGGGAGGTTCCCTCAGCCCAGCCTGCATCCTCTCCATTCAGACATCCTTCTCGCAATCTGGGACCGCTGGCTTCTAGCCACTCACCTGCCTACCTGCCTGATTGCCCCTAATCCCTTTGCCTGCCTAATGACCCCTAACCTCTCTTCCTGCTGGCCTGGTTGCCCCAACTGCCCTCCCCTGCCAGCTTGATCATCCCTAACTGCCTCTGCCTGCCTGATCATCCCTAACTGCCCTCCCCTGCCCACCTGATCTCCTCCACAACTGCCTTCCCCTTCCAGCCAATTTTGTTTTGATTGGTCAGTTTTCTATGCCAGTCAGCATCAAAAGCTCCGCCTCCTAAGCAGCCATTGGCTCCTCACAGTTCACCCAGATTTAGTTCTGATTGGTCAGTTTCTATTGCCAGTCAGCATGTCTGGGCCTCTCTACAGGCCTGGTCAGAGAGGTGGGGCTGATCAGCAGCCCACCACCTTCCCCCAGGAGGCCTGAAGAGAAAGAGAAAGGCAACAGCTGATCAATAGTTGCCATGGAGGCTGCGGATCAGACCCTGACTCTCTCTCTGGGCCTGATCCGAAGCCCCTTCAGAAGTACATTGACTGCAGGACTGACTTCTGGTGTCAGTTGAGCCTTCTGTTGGTCATTACAGACCCTGGAATTTTATATATTAGCAGAGACAGACACAGAGAGAGACCCTGAACTCTCAGCAAGGTTCTGTACTCTTGACTGCTGCCAAAGAAACATCAGTCATTGTAAATGTGTATTCTTCAGAACCTCATTCAGCACTGTGCTGGACAAAGGAAAAGTGTGGACGGTTGATAAAGTCCACTCTAGATAGCAAAATGGGTAATTTTCTAGTAAACTGTATACTGTGTGTCAACATAAGAAACATTCAAACCTGTGGAGAATTTTTGTGAGTTTATTTGAGCCAACCTGTCAACAGTTGTCAGGAAGCAAAATCTCAGTGAACTGAGGAAATGCTCCAGAGACGAGCAGTTTTTCACCTTATTTTATATATTAGAATCAAAAGAGAAGACTTAAGTGGGTTACATGAAATTCATTGGTGATAGATTAAAGGACAAAGCAAAGCAAGGAAACCTCTGGGATTGGATAAAAAGTAAAATGATAAGACACATACATCTTTTACATAGTTGAATACAGACAGGATAGTTAACACTCAACAGTTGACATGATAAAAATAGCAATGAGAGGATTCATAATCTCTGCCCTGGTGCATT
>PVJN01033611.1:0-23321 GCA_004026805.1 Lasiurus borealis | reverse complement strand
ATCAGAAAACTGTGGTACATCTACACAATGGAATTCTATACTGCCATTAAAAAGAAGGAATTCTCACCATTTGCAGCAACCTGGATGGAACTGGAGAGCCTTATGCTTAGTGAAATAAGCCAGTCAATGAGGGAGAAACATCACATGATCTCACTCATTGTTGGACAATAAAGAACATTATAAACTGATGTACAAAAGGATAGATACAGAGGCAGTAAAGCCTCAAACAGACTGTGAAATTATAGCAGGAAGATTAAAGTTAGGTGGGATAGATGGGAGATCAATCAAGGGACTTGTATGCATGCATATAAGCATAACCAATGAACATAGACACTGGGGGGGTTGGGGTATGCCTGGGAGGGAGGGGGGCATGGGGAGACATGTATAAAAAATTAAAAAAAAAAGAATGAAAAAAAAAAGAATTTCCTAGAAAAGATAGATAAATTTAATGAGACCTAAGAGGAGATGAAAAAGGATTAATTAGAGATGAACAAGGACCAACTAGAAATTAAACATACACTGACTGAAATAAAAAATATTATACAGAGACCTAACAGCAGACTAGAGGAACACAAGAATCAAGACAGCCGAGACCGGTTTGGCTCAGTGGATAGAGCGTTGGCCTGCGGACTGAAAGGTCCCAGGTTCAATTCCGGTATGGGGCATGTACCTTGCTTGAGGGCACATCTCCAGTGTGGGGTGTGCAGGAGGCGGCTGATCGATGATGTCTCTCTCTCATCGATGTTTCTGACTTTCTATCTCTCTCCCTTCCTCTCTGAAAAATCAATAAAATATATTTTTAAAAAAAGAATCAAGACAAAGATATAAAATACAAAGAAGCAGAAAACACTCATCTGGAAAAGCTAAAATTAAAAAAGAATAAAAAAATTGGAAGGTAGTGTAAGGAGTCTCTGGGACAACATCAAGCATACCAACATCAGAATTGTGGGGGTGCCAGAAGAAGAGAGAGAGAGCAAGATACTGAAAACCTATTTAAAGAAATAATGACAGAAAACATCCCACATCTGGTGAAAGAAATAGACTTACAAGTCAAGGAATCACACAGAACCCCAAACAAAAAGAATCCAAAGAGGACCACACCAAGACACACCGTAATTAAAATACCAAAAACAAAAGACAAAGAGAGAATATTAAAAGCAACAAGAGAAAAACAGTTAATTACCTACAAGGGAGCACCCATACAATTGTCAGCTGACTTCTCAACAGAAACTATGCAGGGAGTGGCAAGAAATATTCAAAGTAATGAATAGCAAGAACTTACAAACGAGATCATTCTACCCAGCAAGGCTATCATTCAGAATTGAAGGTCAGATAAAGAGCTTCACAGCTACAAAAAAAAAAAAAAAACTAAAGGAGTTCATCAGCACCAAACCAGATTTATATGAAATGCTGAAAGGTACTCTTTAAGAAGATGAAGAAGAAGAAAAAAATAAAGATAAAAATTATGAACAACAAATACATATCTTTCAACAACTTAATCTAAAAATCAAGTGAATTTAAAGTCTGATGAACAGAATAAACTGGTGAATATAATAGAATCATGGGCATAGAAAGGGAGTGGACTGACAATTCTCAGGGGGAAAGGGGTGAGGGGTCTACAGGGAGAGACTGGATACAAATTATATACCTATGGATGAGGACAATGTCGGGGGGAGGTAAGGGCAGAAGGTGGTATGGGTGCTAGTTGGAGGGGAGCTATGGGGGAAAAAAGAGGAACAATTATAATAATCTGAACAATAAAGATTTATTAAATAAAAAAAGAATTACACTAGGAAAAAATATTGCTCTACACTAAATTCAAAATACAATTTAAAATTCAGATGTTTTAAATATAAGTTGCATTTTTAATAAACAAGTTAGGAAATATTTTAAGAAGTAGGGGGAGTGTTGTAATATTAGAAAAAAATATCTCATCTGAGTCTTAGACAAGGCTTTTATCTCAGATTTTAAGCCATTCTCCATATAGTCATACAAACCATAAATTGCAATTTTAAATTTCTTTTTTTTAATGTCTTTATTGATCACGGTGTTACATATGTGTCTTTATACCCCCATTATCCCCCATTCCCTCCTCATGCCCTCAACCTCCTGTTTTCTGAATCCATTGGTTAGGCTTATATGCATGCATACAAATCCTTTGGTTGATCTCTCCCACTTACCCCCACCCTCCACTACTTTCCCTCTGGGGTTTCATGGTCTGATAAATGTTTCTCTGCCCCTGGATCTATTTTTGTACATCAGTTTATGTTGTTCATTATATTCCATAAATAAGTGAGATTACATCATATTTATCTTTCACCAACTGGCTTATTTCACTTAGCATAATGCTCTCCAGTTCCATCCATGCAGTTGCAAATGTTAAGAACTCTCTCCTTTTTACCACAGCATAGTTTTCCATTGTGTAGATATATCACGGTTTTTGAATCCACTCATTTGCTGATGGGCACTTCGGCTGTTTCTAAATCTTAGCTATTGTAAATTGTGCTGCTATGAACACAGGAGTGCATATGTCCTTTCTAATTGGTGTTTCTAGTTTCTTGGGATATATTCCTAGAAGTGGAATTACTAGGTCAAATGGGAAGTCCAATTTTAGTTTTTTCAGGAAACTCCGATCTGTTCCCCACAGTAGCTGCACCAGTCTTCACTCCCACCAGCAGTGAGGAGGGTTCCTTTTTCTCCGCATTCTTGCCAGCACTTGTCCTTTGTTAATTTCTTGATGATAGATATTCTGACAGGTATGAGATTGTAACTCATTGTCGTTTTGATTTGCATCTCTCAGATTATTAGTGACTTTGAGCATGTTTTCATATGCCCCTTGTCCATCCTTCTAGCTTCTTTTGAAAAGTATCTATTTGGGTCAATTGTCCATTTTTTTATTGTTTTTTTTTTAATCTTCCTTTTATTAAGTTGTATGAGTTCCCTGTAGATATTGGAGATTAAGCCCTTATGGGTAATAATATTGGCAAATAGGTTTTCCCATGCAGTGGGCTCGGGACACGTCTGTTCTCCCACCATTTTGTCTCTCTCTGCAGTTTTAAGTTTCTTTGAAATGTTAATATAAGAATTTTCACAGTTTACATTTAAAATCTTTAAGTTCTGTGGTGAGAGAAAAAGTCATAAAATATATTTTCATATTCCAAACTATTGAGAAACTTTCAGCATTTACAATTCTTGCCCTACATTCAACCAATGAAGAGGAATACTTTATTTAAAAAAAAAAATGAACATAAACCCAAGATATCCCATTGCCACAGGAGGAGTGCTGCTATTTTTACTTTACAATTCACTGCTTTATTCATTGATTGCTGCCTAGTTAGCATTCAACTGTACAGTAACTCCTCCACAACCATTAATTCTGTTCAGGCCAAAATTCAGTTATTCCTCTTTGAGAAAGCAGTCTAGCAGAGTGGCTAAGAGAGTGGAATCTGCAGCCAGAATGCCTGGGTCCAAATTCTGGTTCCACAACTTAGTCAGCTGGGTGATGTTAGGCAAATTACTTAACCTTGCCACACCTCAGTTTCCTGATCTGTAAAATAATAATAATAAGAGTTAATATATACAACGTAAGTAAAATACTTAGAACGGTGCCTGTCACAGAGTAAGTGTTATTCCTAATAACTATTATCATTTATCTTTTAACTATGTTTTTCTCCAAAATTTCAGTTTCAGCATATACAAATTTGACTCCCCTAACTGGGAATAATTACAGAAGTTGGGGGAAGGTGGATGCTGGTGGTAACAGAAAAGGAAAAATAGGAAAAAAACCAAAGTGCAGTAAGTCTTCCATATCCACAGGTTTCAAACATATCCACAAATTTAATTAACTGCTGAGCAAATATATTCAGAAAAAAGGTTACATTCTTACTGACGTGTATTATGCAGTTAGGCCTACAGTAGTTGTGTCTGCACTGAACAGGTACAGACTTTTTATCTTCTCATTATACCCTAAACATTACAATAAAACAACTCCTTACATAGCATTTATATCTTCTATAATAATAAGAGCATAATAGACAAGATGTCCTTCCGGACTACCTTCCGGATGAAGCCAGGGCAGCAAAGGCTGAGACCAGCTGCCACAGCTGCAAGGGCCAACCCAATTGCACAAATTTCGTGCATCGGGCCTCTAGTTGTATTATAAGTAACTAGGAATTATAAGTAACTGGAGATCATTTGAACTATATGGAAGGGTTTATGTGGGATATATGCAAATACTATGCCATTTTAGCTAAGGGCGTTCGAAGATTTGAATATCTTCAGGAGGTCCTGGAACCAGTCCCCTGAGGTTACCAAGAGACAGATACAACTGCATACATTTCTGCAGTGCAAGCTAGAGATGATAAACAAAGCAGAGCAAAAGTAACCAAGCTTTAGAACTCTATTCAAGTATCTGAGGAAGGAGGAAATTGAGATAAAAGCAAGAGGATCTGACAGCATATTTTGTGGGAAGAACATACTAACTCAGCTAAATGGGATCATTTGAAAATTCCCAAAAAGATTTTTTTTCATCTCAAATTTCCAGGGACCTATAGCCTCTCTAGGATCTGCAACTTGAAAAAAAAAAACAAAAACAAACAAACAAACAAAAAAAAACCACTGACTCATAACACTTGGAAAGCCTTGAGCATTTGGTGGTGGACTAGACCCAGAGGAATACTGTTACCATCTACCAATGTGCATACAACTATCATTAAAGTGAAACAAGCTGATAAATTTCTCCTTGACACCACAAGAGGGGAAAGGAGAAAGAAGAAAATCCTGAGCAGTTTCTAATGAGCAAAGTATGACAAATGAACTCTAATTTTCCAGTTTTCAGTATTGGTCATTTACAATGTGAAAAAGCCCTTGTAACTCTGTCTCTTAATGTGCCAGACTCATTGTCTCACTGTAGTGCAGCTAAAATCTATTTATAAGGGCTTTTAGGTACACTCATGGAGTCAATCTATCTAAATAGGGGTGTTTACAATTGTAAGTTTTTCAAATATGACTTATCTTATTATAGAGATTTTGAGGAGCCTTCCCCTCATGGTTGGGGAAGAACCCACCTATTACACTTCTTGCCTACTTTAACTAATTATCAGTGACTTCCACTGTTGTCAGAAGAGATGAAGGTAGTATTATATATCTATTCAGGGAAAACTACAAAGTTGCTTGATTTTAAATTATGGTAAAAAAATTAAATGATATATTCTCTAGGAATACATTATATCAAAAAGTAAATGTATCCAGAATTTGGTTGTTAGATGGGTTTCATTTGGTTGCTGACTGGGTATCATCTGTTAACCATTCAACTACTTAGCTTTAAAGGGCCCTATCCATGAAAATAAAGAGGAAGCCTTACCTGTTGCTATATTTCTCCATACTGCCTGGATACCAAAATTGTGCTGATTTCATATCAATAATAGAACGATCAATTTTTTTCTATGAAGCTCTACCCACACAGTAGTTTTCACCAGCTCCTATTTTCTACTATTTCTTATTGCAGACATACTTAACCCATCCTCGAGATTCCGAGGATGCTGACAAAGGAGATAGGACACATATTTTGAGAGCTTTTACCTATTACACTATTTCTCCTTAACCCAGTTCTAATATTGCATTCATCTCCATTAAGTGAATAAATTTATTTGTAGAAAAACAAGCCACATATATGCCCAGATCATTAAAGAACTCAATTTAAATCTAGCACATGAAATATTGTTTAACATCTCATCTTGCCCCAGCTCTGAAGTAGAATTGATAATATTGACAGTGGACTGGAAAACCAAGGAGATCCTAAGGTATATATATTACATTACCCATTATAATTTTATATAGATTCATACATTTTCTGCACTTCCATGGATAATAATTTATAAAGATTATAAGACACATGGAAAACTAACAGGAAATAGGCCTACAGAAAGATTGTTCAAATAATAAAAACCTGAACAATACAACTTTACAGTTTGGTGTGATACCCCCAAAAGTAGTAGAAATATACAGGAAAGAGAGGCTATAATTTTCTTCCTTTCTTTTGTCAGCTAGAATGCTGATTCCTTCTTTGCTTACATTCCTAGCCATCCATTTTCTTTTTCTTAAAATTACTATGAAAATAATTTCCTCTCAGAATTAAAAAAGGAAATTATGGCTTGTGGTGTGGAATTCAGGTGATTATATTGGGAGCAGTGTCACTGTGATTTTGGCTTTGCTAATATTATTGAAATCAAACTCAGTTTAATGGAAACAAAAGTAGGAGAAATAGTCTTACATTGTAAGGAAAAAAAATAAGACTCCTTCCATCTCTAATAGCCTACACCAAATAGAATGATTTGCTCTTAAAAATGTATTTGTATAGTCCAACCAGCATGGCTCAGTGACTGAGCATCGACCTATGAACCAGGAGGTCATGGTTCAATTCCCAGTCAGGGCACATGCCTGGGTTGCAGCTAGATCCCCAGTGGGGGGCATAATCAATGATAATCAATAGATAGTGGATTAAAAATAGTTATAAGAAGTATAAATGCCTTTATTAGATCTCCTTACAGATACCAGGAAGCAGCCAATCAATGATTCTCTCTCATCATTGATGATTCTATCTCTCCCTCTCTCCCTTCCTCTCTGAAATCAGTAAAAATGTATTAAAAATGTATTTATATATAAAATATTAGGTTGAGCTACATACCAAAGCAAGAGACTGCTTTGGGGCCTATGGGGATATTCTAGTAAGAAGAGCAAATATCTAGAGTAATGATGCTAAATAACAGAACTTGATTCTACTATGAACTTCTATCTTCTAGACACCGTACTTATTCCATCCTGCTTCCCAGTCTTGCCCCAGTGAATCACTATGCTTTTTTCCCAAAACTTTCCTACAATCCAAGCTGTTAGTCAAAATCCTCTAAGCCCGCATTTCTCTTCTATGCTTTCAAGCCTTTGTGTATGCCATTCCTCTGCCTAAAATATTATATCTCAGTTTATGAAAATCTATCGCCCAAGTATTTAGTCTATCTTAAAGTCTTCCTTGACTGCCACAGGCAGAAATGGCACTACCTTTTCCAGAAACCTAAAGAATACATTTCCATTATAAATTTTTAAAATATTTTCTTTAAGATAAACATTTAGACAGCAGATATTTGTTGCATTCCTACTATGCACAAGACATTCCATTAGGCATTGTGCAGGATATGTGTTTCAGTGCTAAAAGCTGTGCAGTTCTAGAAAATGAAGAATCATTGAACACCTCCAAGATATATAATTGAGCAACATTAAAATTAATGCAATCTTGCAAAGTGTATATTTCTTAGGCATTCAGTTTGCTATTAATATCCCAAGTGCATTCATATTGCAGTTTGAATCGACTCTTTATTATTCAAACTTAGTTTTTTTGTTCTTTAAATAAAACTAATGAATTCAAATGTCTGCATATCAACAGAAAAACGATCCCCTCTTCTGTGTAATTAAGTGTATTGTATTAATGTGTGCATAATGTAAAATCAATAAATAATGAATTACCACTGATTGTAATTGAATGTTTTCATAATTTTATTGTCAGCCATGATCCATAGTACATTTATACTGCATTAAATTAATTAGTGTGTCATTTTTATTACATACATCAGCAGTGAAGTAATGCAGTAACATCTGTTTTCAATATTTTAAAGGTAGTATATCCCTTATAAAATAAAAGAAGGAGTTACTAGAGATATTTTCAGTGATGGGCATTTATGGTGGTATCTTTAAGGAGATCTAATAAAGGCATTTATACTTACTAGATAACTGTTTTTTAATCCACTATTGAGTAACAATACTCAGACTTAAATCCTTTCTTTCTATGGAAATGAATTGAGAAACTCTCCTTTTGTTACATTGCTCTATTTCATTGAAAGTTTACCAATTGGCAATGGCAAGCTGTTCCTCCACCACCCTTAGAAGTTACAGAGTAGAGATATAGTATAATCAGGCAAGAAAAGAAAGAAAGAAACAATGAAGAATTTTGTGCTGAAGGCCAACTTGTAATATTTTGTAATCAGTCCTTTCACAAAAACCATACTCGGGTATTCCATTACTATATGAAGCAAATGATGATGAAGAAATTCTCATTTGGAATTATTTGATAATATCAATAAAATATTGCATTGTGGAAGTGATTAAAAAACTTTTAACTACGGTATGCTTGCCAGATTTAGCAAGTGCAAATACAGTATGCACTATTTGGGACATACTTAAACAAAAAAAATGTTCATCATTTAACTGAAATTTAAATTTAACTGTTTCCTGTATCTTTATTTGATAATCTAATAACCTCTACATAGGAAGAATAAGAGAAGGCTTCCAGGGTGAGGTGGTACTTGAACCATGGGAAAGGATCACTTGAAGTTAGCTAGGTGAGAGTGTGTAGAGGATTGAGCAAGGAATTTAAGGAGGCATGAATAAAATAGTTGGGGGATCAGTATGGCTGAAGGATAGGAGTGTGAGAGAGCCAGAGAGTGATGAAAAATAGGGGCGAGCCCTTCAGTTTATCTAGAAAATTAACTTCTAACTTCACAATGATGACAGATAAAAGGGATATTATTTTACTTGAATCTCCAACCCTTTTCTCAAGTTCACAGTAAAGCCTGACAGGTGTAAACACAGCAGCAGCTATATAAAACAGTTGCATAAAAGAAAACAAAATTCTACTCTGTCCAAAATTCTTTGTCTTTCAGAAACTTCAACCGGTTTCATCCTGTTCTGTGAGAGCTAATTGGCCTTTGATTTTCTCCAGTAAGAAACCTGGTCATTTCTCTTTTCTTTGAAAATGTCACATTACTCATTCTATGCAACTGTTCCCACCTGTCTGGATGGCAGCTCTCAATGTAATTTTAGGGCTGGAGTAGGAAATCTGAGTGTTCCAAAAGAAAAATTTTCACCAATAACTGATGGTTGATGGTAGAACCAAATGTCCTTTAATATAAACTGATGTTGGTATGCTGTTTGGACACTGACTTCTGAAAAGTTTTATTCTAGGCATAAACTACCGTTCATGATGTTACTCACTAGAACCTCTCTATAAGAGGCTTTTACTGTGGCAAATTGTATTTATTCCTATTGCCCTGAAAGGTTATTCATACAAAGTATAAATTCCTATAGATATCACTTATCATAAGGGGTCTCGAAATTTCATTTCAAAATGAATGTCATGCATTTATAAATAATTTATCTAAAATCTACTTAAAATAGGAGAAACTAAGATGGCAGCATAGGTGAATACCTAAACTGCTGCCTTGTACAACAAGTTCAAAACTACAGCTAAAATACAGAACAGACATCACCCACAACCACAGGAAAGCTGGTAAGTGGAAATTCTACAACTAGAAGGAAAACGAGGGGCTCGTGGAGACTCAGAGGAGCTGCAAAAAGCTGAGGAGGAAGACAGAACCTCCCAACTGTGCTGAAATCCACTTCTGGCTGCACTGAACCCCAGTTTTGGGTGAGACCCTGGGGATCCAGAGTCATATGGGTCCCCGGAGCCCATGGAAACTCAGGAGAGCCGGAAAGGCAAAGGTCTCGAGGCGCGCAGAGAGGGCTGCAGCGATTACTGGAGGACACTGAGACCCAGGGGCTGAGTAGGGCAGGGCTGATGGGAAACCAAGGCTGTCTCTGCTCAGCCCTGAGACTCCGTCCCATCCAAGCTGAGCAGAGAGGCTTTTGCAATTTTGCAAGTCTTGTATTATAAGGCTGACTCCAGCAGATAAAGAGTGTCATCAATACCAAACCAGTATTATATGAGATGCTGAAAGGTACAATTTAAGAAGAGGAAGAAGAAAAAGGTAAAGATAAGGATTAGGAACAACAAATATATAATTATCAACAAGTGAATCTAAAAATCGAGTGAATTAAAAATTTGATGAACAGAATAAACTGGTGAATATAATAGAATCAGGAGCACAGAAAGGGAGTGGACTGATAATTCTCAGGGGGAGAGAAGTAAGGGGGTTCAGGGAGAGACTGGACAAAAACCATACACCTATGGATGAGATCAATGGGAGGGAGGTAAGAACAGAAGGAGGGGTGAGAGCTTGGTATAGGGGAGCTAATGGGGGGGGAGAGGAACAATTGTAATAATCTGAACAATAAAGATTTATTAAATCAAAAAAATAAATAAAAATTAAATAAAATAAAATGAAGTCTACTTAAAATATAGAGCTAAATAGATACAATTTGAGCTATAAATGTCTGAATAAGAAAGAAAAGTTAAAGTAGAAGATGAGACCTGCTTTTATATGAAAATTAGTGCTACTATATCATTAACAGTGACTTGTAAATCATTCTCTTTGGAATACAAATACCAAGCCTCTGTATATAAGGGAAATTATGAAAATGAGAATATTCTGTTTCATCATATAAAATTTTTGTCTTTTTCAAATTCTTTGTTTTTCCTTTCATACATATGCAAAAATTGTTCTAGAATAGTTTCAGTTCTCTTGCAAGTCATGAACAATGTCCTCAACACAAAAATATTTGCTTACACATACACCTTCATACTCTCTTCCCCTACAAACACACAATAATTCCACCACTATCACAAAAATATCAATCATGAGGTATTTTTGGTGCAAGCAAACAAAAATTTCCATTTTATTGCTCTATTGCTAGAGACCCATCCAGGAGTTACCGCCATCTAGTGGCAGGTAGGGATATTTAATCCTTTTACTTTTCAAAAGTAAATTGCATTTTTAAAAAGTAAAATAAAGTGGAAATAAACAAGAAAGTAAAGAACTCTTCAGTATACAATATATCTACTACAACATTGTTGATTGTGAATTAAGGTAATTATTTTGTTTTCAAATAAAGTGGTTTTCGTCCAGGTTTTTAACATGTTAACATTTTACTTTGTGATAAAAATATGAACTATATAATTATGTATTTCTTTACATAACTCCACCTTAAATTTAATGAAATTCCATGCTGAAAAATATTTTGTCATTGTCTTACCAATTATTTTCAATAATAATTTGCTATTTTTATTTGTTTCTTGGGATGTTGTCACAAATGATTTCCTTGTATTCATGTCTACATAAATATTGCCTTGAAGGAAAAAATATTAACATTTTGTCCAAATATTTTAGGATCCTTTTAGAAATAGAGTATTAAATAACATGCTAAATATATCTATAAAAATCTATCCATATAACAGTTACAAAGATTTTTTATTAAATAGTGCTCTCCTATCATTTTTTTAGGGTCATGCACATACTAGAAAACTCCAGGTGGAATATGAGAAATACTGCAGAATTTTAGTTCACTCTTCTTAAGAATCAAATGCAGCCCTATTGACTACAAATGACAACTTCCATATAAATGGTCAAATTTTGTAAATAACTAGTAATTAGTGTCAAATAGTGCTTATTTTAAAAATCTGTCTTCAGTTTTAAAAATATAAGAATTACATTTAATATTTTTTAGTTACTTCACTTTTTCCCTACAGAACTGAAAAAAACGGATAGTGACTACTCCAAATGGGCAATTTGATCACTTTATTCCATTGAAGAACTGCTGAGGTTCTTAGGACAGTTCTTTTGTCTCTGCCAGTAAGGAAAATCCTTAAATATGAATGAGTAGATTCTGAGTCTCTAGGTTAGCAACCACTTTCATTTCTCAGAGTCACTGAAACCAAGTCTCATCAATCTATGTCTTGTAAAAAGTTAGAAATGTCATATTAAAATGTGTGTGTTATAATGGTTTCTCCGAGATAGAAAACAAAAATAAGTTTTTTTTTAAAGCTTAGTTTCCCATAACTTAATATCAGAATTTAATTCATGAAGTGTCATAGTGGTATTACTGAGTCATAATATTAGGAATGTAATGATTTTTAAAAAATCAGCTGGTGCCTAAGAAATAGACATCTAATAATTGATCAGAATATTTGGTTAGAGTATGTTTTAAATTATTTTGAAAAAATACATACAGTGCTGACTCAATTATGTTTTATTTGAGAATTATAAAAATTTATATTTCGCCGAAACCTGTTTGGCTCAGCAGATAGAGTGTGGGCCTGTGGACTGAAGGGTCCCAGGTTCGATTCCGGTCAAGGGCATGTACCTTGCGGGCACATTCCAAGTAAGGGGTGGGCAGGAGGCAGCTGATTGATGTTTCTCTCTCATCGATGTTTTTAACTACTTTTCTCCCTTTCCCTTCCTCTCTGTAAAAAATCAATAAAAATATATATATTTTAAAAATTTTATATTTCTTATTTAAAAGGCAATGTAGTCTTTGTTTCTGTCATCTTTCTGTTTTCATATTCGTGATTTTACCTCAAAAGTGGAATCTAAGTCGAGAAATAATTAATGAGTGCCCTTGTTGCAACCTGGATATAATATAACACTGCTTTAATGTGTGCATATGAATTATGTGACAGTAATTCTGATGTTTTAGCAGTAGGAAAATCCAAATTATTTTATACTTAATGTGAAAATAATGGGGCATTACAATTAAATTGAATAAGCACAGATAACTCAAACATCAGAAGTATATTTTTTCAGCCAGATTTCTTAAGTGGCTATTAATTCATCTGCATTATGGAAATCTGAAATTTTAAAGAAGAATAACATTTTCTAAAGTATTAATTCAGCAAGAGGAATAACTAGAAGCAATATTTTGCTTTAGTTAGACACAAAACATTTTTTTCAGGTTGTCCAGAAACCATCAGTGAGAATATTTTAGTAGAAATTTAAAGGACAATAATTAAAGGAAATATTACTTTCTCAAAGTATGCATGTTAGCTCCTTCAGTTCTGAGCGATTTTGCTTCCAAATTAAAATGCATGTTTTTAATTTATTCAACATTTCTTATTTAAAATCAGTGTGTAGGTTAGGGGTTAGGCTACAGTAATTTCTCAGAGGGAAACCTCCCAGGTGTAAACTCTGAACTGGGAGATTTTGTTGTAGCATTCTGGAAGAGCAGTGAAACCCTATATGTTACTGTATCCTGTAGCATCATAAGGCAAGAATTACACTAAAGGGTAATTCTTAAATTTAAGACAAAGACAAAAATTTTAAATCAGGCAACTCTTATTATCTAAGTAACCTGAGGCATTTAAGGTTCAGAGAAGATGGTCTGAACCCATTGACTAAGATGGTGATAGAGACACTATATTAGGAGAGTGGAAAGTGCTAAAAAATAAAAACTTTTATTCTATAGCTAAAAATAACTTCCAATTTGTCTCTCGACCAATGGTGTGAGCTGGGCCCTTCCTGGAGAAGGAACCTGAGTTCTCTGAGATAAGTGATCAGTGCCGAGGCCCAGCCAGCAGGCGAGGGGATCCCAAGGCAGGTGCTGGGCGTAGAGCTCATGGGGGCATAGGCTACCAAGGAGACAGAATTGATCCCTGCTTGGCCCTGGAGGATGACTGGTTAGCCAGAGATGGGTAAGATTCCTCAGGGAAGGAACAACACAGTAGCAGAGGGGCCATCAGGAGAGAACTTGGGGATCAACAGAGGTGGGGCACAGACCCTCCCCCTCCCCAACCTTGCAGGGGCCTGAACTCTTACCCCATTGGAGGGAGGTCCCCTGCCCCCATGGCTGCTTCGGGACCCAGGCCCAGCACAGATTAGGACCCAGGTAACAGAGACTTGGCCGACAGCAGCTGCCCTATATCTAAATCCAGCCTAGCACCAGGAATGCTCAGGGCCTACTCAAGAATGCAAATAATCCTTTCCACTAATATTTACAGAGTAATCTAAAATTGTTGGTAGAGTATTAAATTTGACAGTAAAAGAGTAAGCTTTCAGATTAATTTAAATTGGCTAATTGAAATAAGTGAATTTTCAAGAAAATTTAATTGTACTGGACAAAAAGCTGTTTCTAAAGTATTAACTAAAATTTCTATTGGTAGTTCGTCTCATGGTAAATTGCTTAACATGGAATGAATATAAAGCAGTCATATTTTTGAGAAAAAATAAAATTTAAAGTTATCAAGATTGCATTAAAAATTTACAAAAGTCTCCATTAATCAAAAAAGGGGGGATAGTAGGATAATATCATGTAAGGAAAAATATCTTGTAATTAAATTACATCTAGAAAATTTTTACTTTAGAAAATTAATTTTCATTTGTAATGCTAACAGCAAGACACTCATGAAAAATATACATGGTGTCAAAATAAGCCAAAGGAGAATCATTTGGGCAAAAATAAAAAGGACTCCAAGTCAATTTTATAGAAAAGACTCCTTTATTAACTTTTGGTCAAGAATATGTTTATATACTTTCAGAAAACAACTCCAAGACCAAGTGGACTCCTGCAACAGAGAGGAATTGACAGGTCTGCTCCAACCACAAAGACAAGAGGAGAAACAGTCCAGAGATGGAAGATACAGCAGCTGTGCATCGTTACAGGTTGCCTAGGACCAAACCAGAGAGGGTCGGACCTTCACTGCCACCATTTGTCCACCATCCAGAAACCATTGCTGACGTTGGACATAAGGGACATAAGGAACTGTTTGACATTGAAACTGAGACTCAGAACTATTGGACATTGAAATTAGGACTCAAACATTTTTGGTCTTATAGGTTTATTTCTAGTCTGCAGAGGCAAGATGTTTTTAAAGGAAAGAATCGGGGGTGGGGGGAGAAACAGATGCAGAGGCAGAGAAGCATTGAACAGACTGTCATGCTACAGCGACAAGGCAGGGGAGATTGGGAGGAGGGAGCTGTAAGAAATCAACCAACAGACTTGTATGCATGTATATAAGCATAACCAATGGATACAAGACATGGGGGGGGGAGAGGTGAGGGCATGTACTGGAGGGTAGGGAAGGAAGAGGGATTAATGGGGGGAAAAGGGAGACGTGTACTACTACTTGTAATACTTTAAACAATAAAAAAGGAAAAATAAATAAAAAGTAAATAAAAATAACCTCCAAGTGCCCTGGTCAGAGTGGCTCATTGGTAAGAGCTGGCCAGTGCACTGAAGGGTCACAGGTTCAAGTGCAGTATCTGGGTTGCAGGTTTGATCCCAGTGGGTCACGTGTGGGAGTCAGCCAATCAATATATCTCCCACATCGATATTTTTCTCTCTCCTCTCTCTGTCCCTCTCCCCTCCAGTCTCTCTGAACATCAATGGAAAAATTATCCGCAGGTGAGGATTAAAAACAACATAAAGTAATCATCATCATCATCATCCTCATGAATGTTGTACATCTGAAACTAATATAGCATATCAATTGTAAATTCAAAAACTAAAAAATAATATAAAGTAAAAGAAAAAGAAATAAAGGTGGGAGTGAATATAAAGAAGATAATGTGACCTTTCAGATAAGCTTAGATTATAAAAGGAGGCACACAAGAGATAGACAAATATGTACATTAAAGAATATATATTTTTAAAAGGCACATATATGCCTATTTATGCACTATCAGGAAGATTGAAGCCAAGGAAGGGATGAGAACTGTGAAATTAGTAGAAAAATTTAAAACCACAAAAATGCCCTTTAAAAAAGATATTTGGAATAAGAACAAAAAAAGGATGCAATGATGTGTTTTCAGAATTGTAATGTTTATTTAAAATGCATATTCCTACCTCTGTACAAATATCCAGAAATGGGCCCGGGCATCTGTACTTAATTAAAAGCCCAGGTGAATTTGTTTAATGTTTGCAAAGTAGGAAGTAAATATAATTTTTAAAGTCAAATAATGCTAAAAGACACACAATAAGTAATAGTTCCATTGGCCAATCCATTCCCAAACCTTCAAAATTACTCCTCAAAGGGAATAATTTTCAAGTGTTTATAATCTCTACTGGTATTTACCTCCACAGGCCTTCCCTTCCTCCTCCCTTCTTTCCTTCCCTTTCTTCTTTTTCCTTTCCTTTCCTTCTGTCTTCCCTTCCTTCCTTCTTTTTAGTGGCTGAAAACAACAATGATTTATTTCTTATGATTCTAGGGGTCAGGCATTTAGTCGGGCCTTGACTAGTAGTTCTACTTCACATAGCATCATCTGGTAGTTACTTAGCTGGATTGAACCAATGTCTGAACTGAACCAGAAAGATCAAACAGGCTTTGTTCATCAATTGGAGATTTGGAGCCTCTGGGCTCTTCTTTTCGTTGGGACAAGCTTTGGCTTCCTCCAAGCATGGTAGTTTCAAAGTAGGTAGATTTAAAAGGCAGCTGGATTCCAAGAGAGATGAAACAGAAACTGCCAGTCCTCTGAAGGTCTGGCTTAGAAGGCCCACATGACATATCTGCTATATTACACAGTCAAATCTAGTCACAAGGCCAATCAGATTAAAGGGGAAGAGGAATAGACTCCACATATTTTTTCTTTTTAAAATAATTTTTATCACAATTGAAAAACACTATTATATTAGTTTCATGTGCAAAACATAGTGATTAAACATTTATATAACTTACTGAGTGATCACCTGATAAATCCAGTGCTCATCGGACACCATACATAGTTATTACAACATTATTGACTATATTCCCTATGCTACTTTTTACATGCCCATTACGATTTTGTAACTACCAATCTGTATTTCTTAATCCATTCCGCTTTTCAACCATTTATTTTTTAAACATTTTTATTGATTTCAGAGAGGAAGGGAGAGGAGAGAAAGAGATAGAAACATCAATGGTGAGAGAGAAGCATTGATTGGCTGTCTCCGGCACACTCCCTACTGGGGGCTGAGCCCACAACACCGGCATGTGCTCTTTACTGGAATTGAAACGGGACCCTTCAGTCCACAAGCCAATGTTCTATCCACTGAACCAAACCAGCTAAGGCTCAACCATTTATTTTAATGTCCTTTTCATCTGGAAATCATCAAAATGTTCTCTATATGAGTTTGTTTCTGTTTTGTTTGTTTATATGTTTTAGGTGTTTTGTTTTTTGCTCCACATACAGTATAATTGACATTATATGACATTTTTTTGGCAGTCTTTTTTATTTCACTCAGCACAATGCCCTCTAAGTCCATCCATGTTGTTACAGATGGAAATATTTCATTCATTTTTTTTACTGGATCATATTTCATTATATGCTAGAGGCCTGGTGCATGAAATTCATGCACAGGAGAGTTCCTAGGCCTGGCCTGAGATCAGGGCCAATCAGGGGCTGCCTGAGGCCTTCCTTCATTCTTTGCTGCCCCCTGGTGGTCAGCACACATCCTAGCAAGTAGAAAAACTTCAGTGGGTGGGACTCCAGAGGGGACAATTTGCATATTAGTCTTTTATTACACAGGATGTGTACCACATCTTTTTAAATGGAATATATGAGAAGAAATTGGTTAATAAAATTATATATGTTTCAGGGATAAAATTATATAATACATCACTGTATACTGTGATGTGTGTTCACCACCAAAAGTCAAGTCTCCTTCCATCTCCCTCTTTAACTTTTACCTTCCTGCATCCTCCTTTCCCACTGGTAATCATCATATTCTTGTCTGCCTATGTAGTTGTTTTGGGGTGTTTTAATTATTTTATTTTTTGGCTTAACCACTTTTTTACCCTGTCACCCACACCCTCCCCTCAGACCGCTATCAATCTGTTCTCTGTATCTAAAAGTCTGTTTCTATTTTGGTTATTAGTTTATTTTATTGTGTGAAATCATATGGTACTTGGCTTTCTCTGACTGTCTTATTTCACTTAGGACAATGCTCTCAAGATTTATTTAGGCAATCACAAAAGATAAGATTTTTTTTCCTTTAATGGCTGAGTACTATTCCATTCAGGGGTGAGGAACCTTTTTTTGCCAAGGGCCATTTGAATATTTATAATATCATTCATGGACCATACAAAATTTTCACTTAAAAATTAGCCTGCTCTATTTGATCAACATTTAATTAATTCACCTCTAATGACTTGGCAAGGCCAAACCAAATGATTTTGTGGGCCTTCTATGGCCTGAAGGCCAGATTTTTCCCACCCCTGGATGGGTCATAGCTTTCTTATCTACTCATCTACTGATGGGTACTTGAACTCTCTAGACCATGTCTATTTATGTAATGTGCCAATAAACATGAGGGTACATCCATTCTTTTGTTTGTTTAAAACCACTAAAGTTTTTTTATTAGTTTCATATGTAGCAAGAAACAAGTCAAAGTTGATATAACTGATATAAATTTTAATACTCCAAGAAATAGCAAGTTTGTTTTAAACCTAATGAATTCTAGGAATTTCTCCAGGAATTTCTCCTAATGAATCTAGGAATTTCTTAGATAGTACCAAGACAAATATTTTTTTGTATATTTTCTATTGTTTTTAATTTAATAAATATTTATTGTTCAGATTATTATAATCGTTCCTCTTTTTTCCCCCATAGCTCCCCTCCATCTTGTTCCCACCCTACCCTCTGCCCTTATCCACCCCCAATGTCCACATTCATAGGTGCATGATTTTTGTCCAATATCTTCCCACACCCTACACCCCTTTCCCCCTGAGAATTGTCAGTCCACCCACTTTCTATGCCCCTGATTTTATTATATTCACCAGTTTATTCTGTTCATCAGATTTTTTTATTCACTTTATTTTTAGATTGTTGATAGATATGTATTTGTTGTTCATAATTTGTATCTTTACTTTTTCTTCTTCTACCTCTTCTTAAAGAGTATCTTTCAGCATTTCATGCTGGTCAGGTTTGGGGGAATTTAAGTGTGTGGTACCCCATACAGAGGCACACAACTTAATGTGTGCTGGATTCTGCTCAGATTTCATAAGGGTAGAGACACCAAGAGTCAGAGTGCGGGGCTACCTGAAACAGGAGAGTGGGACTAGAGTGTCTCCCATATGGGGGCTGCACCAGACAGTTTCACAAGAAGTTAGGGATATGGCCCCCATGCCTAAGCCTTACAACTCAGTCATTGACACCCCCTGAGTCAGCTTAGACCTCTATATCCCAGCTCAACCAGCTGACTCCTTAGCAGGGTAAACGCTCCACAGGGTAGGGCTTTTCTCCCTAGGCTTATGCTCTATGGAGTTGCACGCCCCAACCAAGAAAGATGGCATCTGAAGTGAGATAGACTGATCCAGCACAGGGCATCCCAACAATTCTCTTCTTAATTTTTCTCACAAATCCAGGAACCTCAAACTCTCCATGCACAACTCTAGCCTGGTTCACTTTCCCACTGACAGAGCCCAAGGTAAGTAGCTATGAACGAAATTTTGTTCATTGTCCCTTTAAAATGGCCCCCGTGTCTCCAGCAGACTGTTAACTCTTCCTGGCAAACAGTATCCCAGCTGATTTTCATAGCCAGATATTACATGGGTGCTTATTCCCAATTCTGGTGTGCTGGACTGAGGAGCCTGGCTTGGAGTTGAGACTCCATGCCTCCCAGGGGAATCCTCCACAGCTGAGATATCCTTCCAGAATTTCACTTGCCTTTGTGGGAATGGGGCAAGCCTATTTGGCTTCTCAGCACTTCTTACCTGTCTCAATGTGGCTTCTTCTGAAAATACTTGGTTATAAGAATTCTCTTCAACTAGTTTTCAGTTGGTTATTCAGGTTGACTTCCCTATATTTTAGTTGTAATTCCAGATAGGTGCTGGGAGGATATGAGTGCAGCTTCAACCTACTCTACCACAACATTGAATCTCTATGCATCATTATTTATCCATTCATATTTTGATAAAGATTTCTTTTAACATTTTTTTTCAATTATAGTTTACATTTAACACTGTTCTGTATTAGTGTCATGTATACAGCATACTAGTTAGACAATCATATACTTTATGGAGTAATCTGCTTGATATTTCAAATATCCACCTGGCCCCGTAAATAGTTATTACTATATTATTGACTACAGTCTCTATACTGTAATTTGCATTACTGTGACTATTTTGTAGCTACCAATTTGTACTTCTTGATCCCTTAAACTTTCCATCCAGTTTCCCAAATACCTTATCCTTTGTCAACTATCAGTCTATTGTTTATATCTATGAATCTGTTTATATTTTATTTTTGTTCTTTAGATTATACATATAAGTGAAATCATATAGTATTTGCTTTTCTCTGATTTACTTATTTTTAAAATTTCTCTTCATTGTTGAAAGCATCAAAGATATCCCATTGACCCCCTCTTAACCCCATAATTGCCCTTCCAAGGCCTTCAACACACTATTGTCTGTGTCCATGGGCTATGCATATTTTCATATCAGTTCCCTGGTTATTCATTCCTCCCCACCCCCCATCCACATTCCCTCTGAAATTCTTTATTTTGTTCCATGTTTCTATATTTCTGGATCTTTTTAATTCATCAGTTTATTACATTTCATATATGAGTGAGATCATACGATACTTATTTTTCTCTGGCTTATTTCACTTAGCATAATGCTCTCCAGTCTGCCTATGCTGTTGCAAATGTAAGAGTTCTTTTGTTTTTATAGCCACATAGTTTTCCATTGTGTAAATATACCATAGCCTTTATATCCACTCATCTACTGATGATCACATTGACTCTTTCCAATTCTTAGCTATTGTAAATTGCTCTGCTATGAACACAGGTATATATATATATATATATATATATATATATATATATATATATATATATTCTTTCTGATTAGTGATTTGAGTTTCTAATGATATATTCCTAGAAGTGGGGTTACTGGGTCAATAGGAGGCCATTTTTAATTTTTTGAGGAAACTTCATACTGTTTTCCACAGTTGCTGTACCAGTCTTCATTCCCACCAGCAGTGTAGTAGGGTTCCCTTTCCTCCACATCCTCACCAACACTTGCCATTTGTTGATTTGTTGATGGTAGCTATTCAGACAGATGTGAGTTAATACATCATTGTCATTTTAATTTGCATCCCTTGGACAATTAGTGACATTGAGCATTCTAATGTATTTCTTGACCTTCTATATGTCCACTTTGGAGAAGTGTCTATTTAGATCATTTTAAAATTGGATTATTTGTCGTGTTTTTGCTAAGTTATGTGAGTTACTTACATTATATTTTGGAAAGAAATCCTTATCAGATGTATCATTGGTAAATATGTTCTCCCATGCAGTGGGCTCTCCTTCCATTTTATTGATGTTTACTTTTACTGTGTAAAGGCTTTTTATTTTGATATTAGTGGCCTGGTGAGAAATTCATGCACAGTGTGTGTGTGTGTGTGTGGGGGGTTCTCTTAGCCCAGCCTGCACCCTCTCCAATTGGTGACCCATTAGGGAACCCCTAAAACAGCAGTCGGACATCCCTCTCACAATCTGGGACTGCTGGCTCCTAACTGCTTACCTGCCAGCCTGCCTGATCACCCCATAATGCCTCTGCCTACCTGCCTAATCACTCCTAACTGCCTCCCCCTGCCCTTGCTGACCTTATGTTGCCCCTAACTGCTCTACCCTGCCGGCCTAATCTCACACTTAACTGCCTCTGCCTGCCTGATCACCCCTTACTGCCCTCCCTTGCTGGCCTGATCTTGCCCCCAACTGCCTTTTCATGCCAGCCTAGTGGCCCCAACTGCCCTCCTCTGCCTGGCCTGATCTCACCCCCAATGGCCCTCCCCTGCCAAGCTGGTTGCCCACAACTTCACTCCCCTTATCTCATCCCCAATGGCCCTCCCCTGCTGGCCTGGTTGTCCCCAAATGCGCCCCCCCACTGGCCTGATTTCACCACCAATGGCCCTCCCTTGCTGGCATGATCTTGCCCCCAACTGCCTTCCCCTGCCTGGCCTGATCTCACCCCCAATGGCCCTCCCCTGCTGGCCTGGTTGCCCCCAACTTCTCTCCCCGGCTGGCTTGATCTCGCCCCCAATGGCCTTCCTTTGCTGGCCTGGTTGTTTGTCCCCAAATGCCCCCCTTGCCAGCCTAATCTCAGCTCCAATGGCCCTCCACTGTCAGCCTGATCTCGCCCCAAACAGCTTCTGCTTTGGTCCCTACCACCATGGCTTTGTCTGGAAGGAAGTCGGATGCCCGGAAGATGGGCAGTCGACTTGGTCTAATTAGCATATTACCCTTTTAGTCTTATAGATAGGTTATATAGGATAAGATTGCTTAAATTGAGGGGAAGACTTTTTCATAAGAAAGAAATGCTCTTGGAAGACAAAACTACATAATCCCTATATCTGGACTGATAGCCAGCCATATGCACTATACTGCCAAACCTGTCATTAAAAAATTGAACTGCTTTCTTACACTTTATACCAAACAGCTATTGCCTTTAAAATCCCTCCTCAGCCCCTACCTTAGGTTCTGCATTTGCAGTTCACCCAGATTATGTTCTGATTGGTTGGTTTCTATGCCAGTCAGCATCTTCAGGCCTATCCACAGGCCTGATCAGAGAGGCAGGGCTGATCAGCAGCTCTAGTGAAGGCCAGATAGAGAGGCTTGGCTGCTGGCCAGGCCAGGAGCAAAGTGCTGATCAACAGCTGCCACAGAGGCTATGGATCAGACCCTGCTTCTCTCTCCCCAGACCTCTCTCTGGGCCTGATCTGCAGCCAGCCCCCCGGGAGTCAGTGCTGGGTTCAGGCTCCCACAGCCAAGGCAATCAGTTCTGGGTCACCACAGCAACCCAGCACTGACTTCCAGTTGGTCGAGCCTCTGGTCGTTGTGGATGTTACAGACCCTGGGTTATCCCTAAATATCTCAATATTTTTGTTCCAATGGTAAATAGCACTGTCTTTTAGTTTCTCTTTCTGAGAATTTATTATTAGTGTATAAAAATTCCCTGGGTGTTAATTTAATATCTGGCTACATTACTAGATTGATTTATTAAATCTCGTAGTTTTTATGGAGATTTTGGGGTTTTCTGTGTACAATATCATGACATCTATAAATAATGACAATTTTACTTCTGTCTTTCCAATTTGGATGTCTTTTATTGCTTCATCTTATTTGATAACGATGGCTAGTACTCCCAGTACTATGTTGAATAAGAGTGGTGAAAGCAGATATCCTTATCTTGTTTCTGTTCTTAGGGGGAAATGGTTTTATCATTTGCCCATTGAGTATGATATTGGCTGCAGGTTTGTCATATATAGCCTTTATTATGTTGAGATATGATCCCTCTACTTCCACTTTGCTGATAGTTTTTATCAACATAGGGTGTTGGCTTTTGTCTAATGCTTTTTCTGCATCAATTATAAGATCATGTGATTTTTGTCTTCTAATGTGTTTATGTGCTATATCAGATTTATTTTTTTTATTTTTTTTTTACTTTTTTTTTTATTAATTTTTTATACATGTTTCCCCATGCCCCCCCTCCCTCCCAGGCATACCCCAACCCCCCCAGTGTCTGTGTTCATTGGTTATGCTTATATGCATGCATACAAGTCCCTTGATTGATCTCCCATCTACCCCACCTAACTTTAATCTTCCTGCTATAATTTCAGTCTGTTTGAGGC
>PVJN01033610.1:7583-23421 GCA_004026805.1 Lasiurus borealis | reverse complement strand
ACAGTCCACAAAGGGGTGCACCAAGAGAGTCCCCCTCAGGGAACTGGAGAGGCGGGCCTACTGGGCCCTATAGGACACCTACCACACAAAGCTACTCTACCAACTCAGGGGAGCAGCAAAAATGGGGAGACAAAGGAACAGATCACAAATGGAAGAAATGGAGGAAAACAAACAACTGGATATAAAGTTCAAAACCATGGTTATAAGGTTTTTCAAGAATATCCTAGAAAAGATGGATAAACTTAGTGAGGCCCAAGAGGAAATGAAAAAGGACCAACTAGAAATTAAACATACACTGACTGAAATAAAACATATTATACAGAGACCTAACAGCAGACTTGAGGAATGCAAAAATCAAGTCAAAGATTTGAAATACAAAGAAGCAGAAAACACTCCACTGGAAAAGAAAAAAAGAATCCAAAAAATGTGAAGATAGTATAAAGAGCCTCTGGGACAACTTCAAGCATACTAACATCAGAATTATGGATATGTCAGAAGAAGAGAGAGAGCAAGATACCGAAAACCTATTTAAAGAAATTGAAATCTTCCCACATCTGGTGATAGAAATAGACTTACAGGTCCAGGAAGCGCACAGAACCCCAAACAAAAGGAATCCAAAGAGGACCACACCAAGACACATCATAATTAAAATGCCCAGAGCAAAAGACAAAGAGAGAATATCAAAAGAAGCAAGAGAGCCAAAACCGGTTTGGATCAGTGGATAGAGTGTTGGCCTGTGGACTGAAAGGTCCCAGGTTTGTTTCTGGTCAAGGGCATGTGCCTTGGTTGTGGGCACATCCCCAGTGGGGGCGTGTAGAAGGCAGCTGATCAATGTTTCTTTCTCATCGATGTTTCTAACTATCTCTCTCCTTTCCTCTCTGTAAAAAATCAATAAAATAAAATAAAAATAAAAAGAAGCAAGAGAAAAACAGTTGATTACCTACAAAGGAGCAACCATATGACTGTCAGCTGATTTCTCAACAGAAACTATGCAGGCCAGATGGGAGTGGCAAGAAATATTCAACGTGATGAATAGCAAGAACCTACAACCGAGATTACTCTACCCAGCAAAGCTATCATTCAGAATTGAAGGGCAGATAAAGAGCTTCACAGATAAGAAAAAGCTAAAGGAGTTCATCAACACCAAACCAGTATTATATGACATGCTGAAAGGTACTCTATAAGAAGAGGAAGAAGAAAACAAAGGTAAACATAAAAATTATGAACAACAAATACGTATCTATCAACAAGTTAATCTAAAAGTTAAGTGAATTAAAAATCTAATGAACAGAATAAACTGGTGAATATAATAGAATCAGGAGCATAGAAGGGAGTGGATTGACAATTCTCGGGGGGAAGGGGTTAAGGCGGGTGCAGGGAGAAACTGGACAAAAATCATACACCTATGGATGAGGACAATGTGGGGGAAGGTAAGGGTAGAGGGAGGGTTAGGAGCTGAGTGGAGAGGAGCTATGGGGCGGGGAAAGAGAAACAAATGTAATAATCTGAACAATAAAGATTTACTAAATAAAAGTATTCATATTTTTTATTAAAAAGATCACAAAACCATAAAATATTAAAAACTATTCTCCTAGAATATAATACATAATGAAAGTGAGGGGTTGAGCCTCCAGATGAGGACAATTTTATGGGAACATTCAAGTTATGTTTGGATTGTTATATTTATTTCATTCTTTTTTCCTGGAACAATAAAAAGAAAAGGGCTTGAGACTGAAATTCAAAAAGAATTAAGATTGGCTTCTTGCTGAAACTGGTTTGGCTCAGTGGATAGAGCGTCAGCTTGTGGACGGAAAGGTCCCAGGTTCGATTCTGGTCAAGGGCATGTATCCTGGTTGTGGGCACATCTCCAGTAGTGGGTGTGCAGAAGGCGGCTGACATATGTATATGTGTGTGTGTGTGTGTGTGTGTGTGTGTGTGTGTGTGTGTGTGTATAAAAGATTGGCTTCTTTCATTTGGTAATATGCATTGCCAAGATCTGTTTCCTCCTTGTCTTTCATGGATTGATAGCTCACTTCTTTTTAGAACTAAATAATATTCCATAGTATGACTGCACCACAGTTTCGCCATTCACTTACTAAAGAACATCTTGTTGCTTCCTTCCAAGTTTTTGCAATTATGAATGAAACTGTTATAAACATCCTTGTTGTGCAAGTTCTTGCGTGGCCATAAAATTGCAGCTCCATTAGGTACATACCAAGGAGTGCAATTTCTGGATCTTACATTAAGTTTTATGATCCATTTTGAGTTAATTATTTTTCCTGTTCCTTTATTTTTTTATTTATTGTCTAAAATTTTACATGTCTCCTTTTTCCCCATTTGACATCCCCCCCCACAGCAATTCCCACCCCAAGCACGCTCCCATTGCCCCAGTGCCTGTGTCCATTGGTTATGCTAATATGCATCCATACAAGTCCTTCGGCTGCTCTCTAACCCCCTCCTCACCTGCCATTTGTCTCTGGATCTATTCCTGTTCATCAAATTATGTTGATCATTATATCCTACATATGAGTGAGATCATGTGATATTTATCTTTCTCCCATTGGCATATTTTGCTTAGCATAATGCTCTACAGTTCCATCTATGCTGTTGCAAATGGTAGAAGTTCCTTCTTTTTTATAGCGGCATAATATCCATTGTGTAGATGTACCATGGTTTTTAAATCCACTCATCTGGTGATGGGCACGCAGGTTGTTTCCAAATCTTAGCTATGGTGAATTGTGCTGCTATGAACATAGGGGTCATATATCCTTTCTGACTGGTATTTTTAGTTTCTTAGGATATATTCCTAGAAGTGGGATCACTGAGTCAAATGGGAGTTCCATTTTTTACTTTTTGAGGAAACTCCATACTGTTTTGCACAGTGGCTGCACCAGTCTGCATTCCCACCAGCAATGCACGAGGATTCCTTTTTCTCCATATCCTCGCCAGCACTTATTATTTGTTGATTTGTTGATGATAGACATTCTGACAGGTGTGAGATAGTATCTCATTGTCGTTTTGATTTGCATCTCTCAGATGATTAGTGACTGAGCATGTTTTCATGTCTCTTGGCCTTCTGTATGTCCTCTTTCGAAAAGTGTCTATTTAAGTCCTTTTCTCACTTTTTTATTGGATAGCTTATCTTCCTTTTGTTAAGTTGTATGAATTCTCTGTAAATTTTGGAGATTAAACCCTTATCTGAAATAGCATTGGCTAATACATTCTCCCATGCAGTGGACTTTCTTGTTGTTTTACTGATGGTTTCTTTTGCTGTGCAGAAGCTTATAATTTTGATGTAGTCCCATTTGTTTATTTTCTCCTTAGTCTCTATTGCCCTAGGAGCTGTGTCAATAAAGATATTGCCACGGCATGTGTCTGCTAGCAATGGAGTCTTGTAGGATTTTTATGGTTTCCTGTCTTATATTTAAGTCCTTTAGCCATTTTGAGTTTGTTTTTGTGTATGGTGTAAGTCAGTGATCTAGTTTCATTTTTTTGCATGTATCTGACCAAATTTCTCAGCACCATTTATTGAAGAGACTATCTTGACTCCATTGTATACTCTTGCCTCCTTTGTCAAATATTAATTGAGCATAATGGCTTGAGTCGATTTCTTTTTCTTTTAAAATATATTTTATTGATTTTTTGCAGAGAGGAAGAGAGGGGGATAGAGAGTTAGAAACATCCATGAGAGAGAGACATGGATCAGTTGCCTCCTGTACGCCCCCTACTGGAGTTGTTCCCGCAACCTAGGTACATGCCCTTGATCAGAATCGAACCTGGGACCCTTCAGTCCGCAGGCAGACGCTCTATCCACGGAGCCAAACCGGTCTTGGCTGGGCAAATAATTTTTGATGGATGAGCCAAAAACACATTGGAGAAAGGAAAGCCTCTTTATAAAATACATACTATTAGAGAAAATATAGGTACTAAACTTATGGACCTTAGTTGCAGAGAGCATATTACTGATTTGACCCCAAAGGCAAGGGAAGTAAAAGCAAGAATAAATGAATAGTAATATATCAAACTAAAAGGCTTCTGCACAGCAAAAAAAAAAACATAACAAAACAAAAAGGCAAAACTGAATGGGAGGTGATATTTGCAAACAACAGCTCCAATAAAGAGTTAATATCCAAAATAATAAATAACTCATACAATTCAACATCAAACAAATAATCCTATTAAAAATGCGCAGAGGACCTGAACAGACACCTTTCCCAAGAGCACATATAGACTGCCAACAGATATATGAAAAGATGTTCAACTTCACTTGCTATTAGGAAAATGAAAATCAAAACTACAAAGAGCTAACACCTTACACCTGCTAGAATGGCTATTATCAACATGATAGGTAAGAAAGTGTTGGAGAGGTTGTGGAGAAAAAGCAAGCCTCATTCACTGCTGGTGGGAATGTAACCTTTTATAACCAATATGGAAAAAAGTATGGCTCAAAACACTAAGAATAGAGTTACCATATAACCAGCAATCCCACTTCTTAGATATCTACCTGAAAAACTTTGAAAACATTTATTCACAAAGATATGTGAACCCCTATTTCATTACAGCATTATTTATAATGGCCAAGATATGGAGACAACCAGAGTGTCTTTCAATAGGGAATTGAATAAAAAAAGCTGTGGTACATACATGTATGTATACTATGGAATACTACTCAGCCATAAGAAAAGATGAAATACTACCATTTGTGACAACATGGATAGACCTTGAGACTATTATGCGAAATGAAATAAGTCAGTAAAAATATGCTAAGAACCATATGATTTCACTTATTTGTGGGATATAAAACTTAAACTCATAGACTCAGACAACAGTATGGTGGTTTACCAGAGGGAAAGGGTGGGGGGAAGTAAAGAGTAAATGACAGAAGATGATTTGATTTTGGTGATGGGCACACAATGCAATATACAGATCGTGTATCATAGAAATGTCCCTATTGACTAGTGTCACCCCAATAAATTTAATTAAAAAAATAAAACATTGGAAAAATTAACTCAAAATGGGTTAAAGACCTAAATGTAAGACTTAAAACTATCAAACAGAAGATAACATAGAGGAAAGGTTTCAAGATAATGGATTTGGCAATAATTTCTTGGATGTGACAACAAAGACACAGCAAGAAAAAACAAACAAACAAATTTGGCTTCATGAAAATTAAAGTTTTATTTACCAAAAGACAATATGAACTGAAAACACAACCACAGAATGGAAGGAAATATTTGCAATCAAATATCCGATAAAGGATTAATATCCAGAATACATAAAAACCCCTAAAATTCAAAACAAAAAAAAACACAAACAACCCTATTCAAAAATGGGCCAAGGACTTGACTAGTCATTTCTCCAAAGAAGATACACAAACAACCAATAAGCTTAAGAGGCTCAACATCCCTAATCATTAAGGAAATGCAAATCAAGACTATGCTATAGTATCTCACAAGCTTTAGGATAGCTACTACCCAAAAAGCAGAAAACAGGTGTTGATAGTGATGTGGAGAAACCAGAACACTGTTTCCAGCTTTAATAAGTGTACTCTTAAAAAAGTAAAATTAAAATACCTCCAGTTTCCGATAGCTTCACTGGTGAATTTCACCAAACATTTTTAATATATATATTTTATTTTATTTTTAAATCTATTTTTATTGACTTTAGAGACTAAAGGAGCGGGAGAGATAGAAACATCAATGATGAAAGAGAATCCTTGATTGTCTGCCTCCTGCCCGCCACTACTGGGATCGAGCCTACAACTCGGGCATGTGCCCTGACAGGGAATTGAACCATGATCTCCTGGTTCATAGGCTGATGCTCAACTACTGAGCCACGCCAGTTAGGCTCACCAAACATTTAAGGAAAATATGATATAAATTCTAAGTAAAAATCTGTAAAAATACTTAAAAGCAATATTTTCCAACTCATCCCATGAAGCTAGAGTTATCCAGATACCAAAAGGAGGGAAAGATAACACAAGAGAGCCACAGACCAATATCCCTCATAAGTATAAAGACAAAAATTTTAAGCAAAATTTTAATAAATAAACTTTAATGATACTATATTAAAAGGATAATTCACCAAACACAGTAGTGGGCTTCATTCCAAAAATACAAGGTTGGTTTGACATTCAAAATTAATCTATGAAATTCACCATACAATAAAGTAAAAAGAAAAGTGACAACGATATTAATAAAGTAAAAAAAGTAACTATATGCATTCTGAAAGAGCTTTTTATAAGACCAACATCCACTTCTGACTTAATAAAACTCTTAGTAAACTATGATTACAAAGGAGCCCACTCACACCAAAAAAAAATGGCATCTATGAAAACCCCACAGTGAACTTAATGATGAGTGCTTGCTTCCGCAGCACATACACTAAATTACTTAATAGTGAAAGACAATTCTCTGTTCCTAAAATCAGGAACAAGACAAAGATATCCATTCTCGCCACGGTTATTCAGCACTGTACTGGTCATTCTAGCCTCTACAATAGGCAAGCAAATAAATAAAAGGTAACCAGATTGTTAAATGTAATGGTTGATATTTCCAAGCAATATGATTGCCTATCTGAGAAATCAGTGCAATCTTTAAAAGAAAAAAGCTACTGGCTATCAGTTCAATATTCAAATATCCATTATGTTTCTTTATGCTGACAGCATACAATCAAAAATGCAAACTAGAATGAAAGTGGGATATTACTTGCATTTGATAGAATGGCTGAAATTGCTAGTCTTTATGTACCCTGACCAAACTATTAGAAATGCTCTTCGACGATGTCTTGGAAATTAGACAAACACTCTAAAACGGCTTGGCAGAGCAAACCACTTCTGCGCAGAAGGGCGTAGTTGCCGGCTGATAATCATGGGCAAAGTACACTGAAAAGGCAATCAGTTCAAGTTTTACTCCCTGACACCGTCTGCCCTGCCCCTCACTCTGACTGACCAGATTGGTCAGGGCTCAGAGCTGGGATTCACATTATTGTGTGATTGGTTAATTCAGAGAAGGGGCGGGGTAAGGTGGAGCCTAAGGTGGCTCCTCCCCCAGCCCCCGCCCCCGCAGAATCTGCAGGTCCTATCAGAATGGCAGCAAGCTGCTTTCTTTGTCAGAAAAGATCTCTGGTTCACTCTCACACATACCAAATATTGGTGATGACATGGAAGAATGGTGATTCTCTGTATTTATGAGGGAAATATAAAACAATTACTTGGAAAAGTTTCTTTAAAAAGTATACAGGAGAGCCCTCTCTGGTTTGGCTGATTGGACAGAGCAGACTAAAGGGTCCCGAGTTCAATTCCAGTCAAGGGCACTTACCCTGGTTGCAGACTTCCGCCCTAATTGGGGGCATGTGGGTGGCAACCAACCAATGTGTGTCTCTCACATCAGTGTTTCTCTCTGTCTTTCCCTCTCCCTTCCACTCTCTCTCCAAATCAATGGAAAAATATCCTTGGGTGAGAATTAAATTAATAATAATAAGAGAAGATACAAGGAATGGCATCACAAAAATTGTGGGGTAGGAATTCCAAAATTCCACCCTTCTATTAAAGCAACAATTAAGCTTGCAAAAATACTCAATCAACCTTTTAAAAATTCTGGAATCTAATAAAAATTTTTATAAGAACCAGGACTTTTAAAGAAATAAGCTGCTAAATTTTGGCAACAAAGTTTGTGGAATATATCACAGAAATTAGAGTAGGAAGCTCCAGGAACCCTTCCCTTCCTCCACCTACACAGCTCCTGATCTGCAGAAGCTCTGTAGTAACTATTTTGGAACTCTAAAGTCTAGTTGGTAAGTTTGCAGCAGAGCTTGACCATAGGCTTTTAAATTTAGGTACGTTTCAGACTGCCATCTCCCACCCCTAACATGGGGGTGATCCCTCGTGTTCCTGGAGTAGCTTGCTAGGGCCAGGTGTACAATAAGGGCCTTTTCTCCAATAAAGGGGTTTGGGTTTTTATTGCTGATCACTTTTTTATTACTGAGAACAAAAGAAGTGGCCATTGTTTAAAACTCCATCAGCTGAAGTGACTTCTTGGAAATTTAGAGACAGTATTTGGGATTTTTGTTCATATGGTTGTTTCCACTCACCCCCTTAGGGAACCAGATATTTAAGAAAATATTTGCCAGGTCATTGGCTGACAGCAGAGATAATAGAACAGAAATGTTAGTGGCTACACATAACAAGAAATATACACTTTGCAAAAAAAAGAGTATGGAAAAGTCACATATGAATAAATCTAGTCCTTAAGATTCAGTAATCCTTGAGAAATAAGAGAATATGATTTCCAGAATTACCATAACATAATTCTTAAAAAAAAAGTTCTCAAACAAAATATTATAAAACAGAAAAATATGTTCTACTTACAGAAAGGAAAAAAAAAACACAGAAACCATTTCTGAGGAAACCCAGATATTGCACTTATTAGGCATGGGTATTAAAATTGTTAAATATGTTTAATGAATTAAAGAAACCATGGACAAAGAACTAAAGTAAGGCAGCACAACAATATATAAATACAATAAAAACATTAATAAAGAGATAGAAATTATAGAAAGAAACCAAACAGAAATTCTGATACTAAAATGACAAACTCCTTAGAAGGGTTCAATAGCAGATTTGAGCAGACAGGAGAAAGAATCAGTAAATTTGGAGACAAATTATTCAATGGGAGGAGCAGAAAGAAAAAACGCATGAAGAAAAATGAACAGTGCTCAGAGACCTGTGGGACACCATGAATCATAGGCATTATAGGAATTCCTAAAGGAACAGAGAATAAGGAGGAAAAACAACAACAACAACCACAGAAGAAATGGTCAAAACCCCCAAGTTTGAGTAAAAAGATAAGTATACATGTCCAAGAAGCTCAGTAAACTCCAAGCAGAATAAACTCAAACAAAGCCAACGCAACACCCATTATAATCACACTAGAGGCCTGGTGCATGAATTCGTGCACAGGTGAGGTCAGGCTGGCCCACCCTGATTGGGCCAGGCTAACCAAGGGGAGAGGACGTTAGAGGTTGGCAGGCCAGCCACGCCCCCTGGTCAAACTCCTGGTCAAATGGACAATTTGCATATTATTATATAGGAAGGATTATGAAAGACAAACTGTTGAAAGCAGCAAGAGAGAAGTGACTCCTCGTGTACAAGATAGATTCAATAAGGTTAACACCTGATTTCTCTTTAGAGACCATGGAGGCCAGAGAGCAGTGAGATAGCATATTTAAAATCTTTAAAAAAAAAAGCAACTGTCAACCAAGAACTTTATATCTGGCAAAAATGGTCTTTAAGAATGAAAGAGAAATTAAGATATTTCCAGATAGACAAAACCTGAATCAGTTCCTCACCAGTAGACCTGCTTTACAAAAACATAGGAGGTCTTCAGTGGACATGAGAGGACACAGATGGTAGTTCAGAGCTGTAAGTAAAAATAGGAACACCGTGTCTTTGTCAATTTGGATGCCATAACAAAATACCACAGGTTAAGTGGCTTAAACAACATTTCTCAGTTCTAGAGGCTGGGAAGTCAATGATCAAGGTGCCAACAGGTTCAATGAGGAGTCACTTACTGGCTTGCAAACAGCCTTTTTCTCATTGTGTCCTCAAATATTAGAGCTATAAAAAGAGATCTTGAATCTCAGAGTTAAGGCAGGGGTGGGTGGGAAGAGATAAACCAAAAAACCTATATGCATAACCACTGGACATAGATAGTAGGGTGGTGGAGGCCTGGGGCAGGGACAGGCTATAAGGGGTCAATGGGAGAAAAAAGGAGACATATGTAATACTTTCAACAATAAAGATTTTTTTTTTTTAAAAAAAGATATTTCTTGCATCCTTTCTAATGTAATCAAGAGCTAATCATCTCCTAAAACCTCCACCTCTAAATAGCATCATGTTGGGATTTAGGGGCTTTAACACATCAATTTTGGGGACAAAATTCAGTCCACAGTAAAGAGTAAAGGTAATAATATTGGCAAACATAAATGCCAGCATTACTCTATTTTGTATAGTGTGCAACTCCTTTTTTTCTATATTACTTAATAGGCAATTGCACAAAATAATCACTAAAACCTATGATCATGAGTTCATGATATATAAAGATACAATGTGTGATGATAATAATATAAAGGAGGGACAGAAATGTATAGGAGCAGTGTTTGTATACTTTTAAAACTTATTGGTATTATTCAAATCAAGGTGTTGTATGTTTAACCTAGGTTGTCATAAGATGTTAATTGTAATCCCGAAGGTAACCACTAACAAATACCTAAAAATTTTGTTTAAAATAAAAAAGGAATCAAGAAAGTATATATTAAAAAACAAACAGAGAGAAACCAGGATGGTGGCATAGGTGAACACCTAAACTGCTGCCTCGCACAATTTCAAACTATAGCTAACAGACAGAAGGGACATCATCCAGAATCACAGGAAAGCTGGATAAGTGGAAATTCTACAACTAAAAGGAAAGAGAGGGGCTCACAGAGACTCAGAGGAGCTGTAAAAAGCTGAGGTACAAAGACATGCGTGTGGAGAGGACGGGTGGTCTAATACTTGGCTGGCTTCCTCTAGTGGGAGGAAGACGGAAACTCCTGACTGCACTGAACCCCAGTTCTGGGTGAGACTCATATGGGGGAAGTCTGGACTGTCATAAAAAGGGAGCAGTGCATGGAAACTTAGGGGAACCACAAAAGGCAGAGGTCTGGAGGCATACGCAAGTGCACGCAGAAAGGACTGACCGCTGATTGTGTCACTGGCTTTCTCTAGCGGGAGGAGGACAGAACCTCCCAACTGCACTGAAATCCAATTCTGACTGCACTGAACCCCAGTTTTGGGCAAGACCCTGGGGACCAAGACTCATACAGGTCCCCAAAGTGCACAGAAGCTCAGGGGAGCAGGAAAGGCAGAGGTCTGGAGGTGTGCAAGTGTGAGCAGAGAGGGCTGCAATGATTACTGAGGGACACTGAGACCAAGGGGCTGTGTAGGGCAGGGCTGAAGGAAAGCCAAGGCTGTCTGCTCAGCCCTGAGACTCCGCCCCATCCAAGCTGAACACAGAGGCTTTTGCAGTTTTGCAAGTCTTGTCTCATAAGGTTGACTCTAGCACAGAAGTTCTCCCGTCATAGACACAGCTGATTCTCACAACCAATTGGCTTGCAGGTCAATCTTCTCTCCCCGCCTCCCCTCACCCCCCCCCCATGATACCAACAACAATCAAGACTTAACTACAACAAGGCTATATACACAGTTCACAAAGGGGTGCACCAAGAGAGTCCCCCTCAGGGAACTGGAGAGGCGGGCCTACTGGGCCCTATAGGACACCTACCACACAAAGCTACTCTACCAACTCAGAGAAGCAGCGAAAATGCAGAGACAAAGGAACAGATCACAAATGAAAGAAATGTAGGAAAACAAACAACTGGATATAGAGTTCAAAACCACGGTTATAAGATTTTTCTAGAATGTCCTAGAAAATATGGATAAATTTAGCAAGACCCAAGAGGAGATGAAAAAGGACCAACTAGAAATTAAACATACACTGACTGAAATAAAACATATTATACAGAGACCTAACAGCAGACTAGAGGGATGCAAGAATCAAGTCAAAGATTTGAAATACAAAGAAGCAGAAAACACTCCACTGGAAAAGAAAAAAGAATCCAAAAATGTGAAGATAGTATAAGGAGCCTCTGGAACAACTTCAAGAGTACTAACATCAGAATTATGGGGGTGCTAGAAGGAGAGAGAGAGCAAGATACTGAAAACCTATTTGAAGAAGTAATGACTGAAAACTTCCCACATCTGGTGAAAGAAATAGACTTACAAGTCCAGGAAGCACACAGAACCCCAAACAAAAGGAATCCAAAGAGGACCACACCAAGACATAGCATAATTAAAATGCCAAAAGCAAAAGATAAAGAGAGGCCGAAACTGGTTTTGCTCAGTGGACAGAGCGTCGGCCTGTGGACTGAGGGGTCCTGGGTTCGATTCCGGTCTAGGGCATGTGCCTTGGTTGTGGGCACATCCCCAGTAGGCGGTGTGCAGGAGGTGGCTGATCGATGTCTCTCTCTCATCGATGTTTCTGGCTCTCTATCCCTTTCCATTCCTCTCTAAAAAATCAATAAAATAAATATATTTTAAAAAAAGGATAAAGAGAGAATATTAAAAGCAGCAATAGAAAAAGTTAATTACCTACAAGGAAGCACCCATATGATTTCTCAACAGAAACTATGCAGGCCAGATGGGAGTGGCAAGAAATATTCAAAGTGATGAATAGCAAGAACCTACAACCAAGATTACTCTACCCAGCAAAGCTATCATTCAGAATTGAAGGGCAGACAAAGAGCTTCACAGATAAGAAAAAATTAAAGGAGTTCATCAACACCAAACTAGTATTATATGAAGTGCTGAAAGGTATTCTTTAAGAATAGGAAGAAGAAAACAAAGGTAAACATAAAAATTATGAACAACAGATACATATCTATCAATAAATGAACCTAAAAATCAAGTGAGTGAAAAATCTGATGAACAGAATACATTGGTGAATATAATAGAATCAAATCAGGGGCATAGAAAGGGAATAGACTGACAATTCTCAGGGGAAAGGGGTGAGGGGAGGTACAGGGAGAGACTGGACAAAAATCGTACACTTATGGATGGGGACAATGGGTGGAGGTAAAAGCAGAGGGAGGGGTGGGAGCCCGGTGGAGGTGAGCCATGGGGGATAAAAGAGGAACAACTGTAATAATCTGAACAATGAAGATTTATTAAATAATAAAATAAAATAGAAAACAAACAAACAAACCAAGTAGCCCTGGCCAGTGTGGCTCAGTTGGTTGGGCATTGTACCATTCAGAAAAGGTTGCTAGTTTAATTTCCCATAGGGGCACATGTCCAGGGTGCAGGCTCAATAGCTGGTAGCGGGTGTGTAGGATCAACCGATCGATGTTGTGCTCTCAGTTGGTTAGAGTGTCATCCCAGGGGGTCATGGGCTCAATTCCTGGTCAGTGCATGTACCCAAGTTGTGGGTTCAATCTCCAGTCACCTTGTGTTTCTCTCTCACATTCATGTTTTTCTTTCTCTCTCTTCCTTTCTCTCGTTCTCATCAATAAAAAACACATCCTCAGGTGAGGATTAAAAAAGTAGTTCAACCCATCAAGAACCTGTAACAATCATAATCATATACACACCAAACAACAAAGCCCCAAAGTATATAAACCCCAAAGTGACAGAACTGAAGAGAGAAATACATAGGTTATATAGGGTGAGGCAAAAGTAGGTTTACAATTGTTGTGAACACAGAATTTATTCTTGTTATTATTATTAATTATTGTATTATTTTCCATATAAACATCTGTAAACTTACTTTTACCCCACCCTATTGGAAACTTCAATTCCCCACTTTCATAATGGATTGAATAACTAGACAGAAACTCAGTACAGAAATAGAAGACCTGAACACTGTAAGCTAACTAGACTTAACGAAATATATAGAACATTTAACCCAACATAGGAGAATAAACATTCTTCTCAAGGGCACATGGAACATTCTCAACGGCAGACCATTTGTTAGGCCACATGTCCCAATAAATTTGAATATGAAAACATACAAAGAATCATTTCTGACCATAATGGAATGAAGCTAGAAATCAGTAGCAAAACAAAGTGCAAAGTTTCAAACACATGGAAATTAAAGAACACACTCTTAAATAACCAATGAGTCCAAGAAGAAATCACAAGAAACACTTTTTAAGTAATTGGAGAGTATAGAAAATAAAACGTATGGGAATGCAGGGAAATTTATAGCTCTAAATGCCTGCTACATAAAAACAATCAAATTACACGCAGCTGGTGTAATTTGGTTGCGTGTCCTCCCGTGCACCAGGAGGCCAATAAAAAGGCATGCAACTCAAATAAAAAACGGGCAAAAGATTCGAACAGTTATTTTCCAACAATATGCACATGAACAACAAGCACATGACAAGATTTTTAACACCAGTAGCCACTAGGGGAAAGCCAACGAAAACCACAACGAAATACCAGGATGAGTATAGTTCTGTTTTTGTCTTTTAAAGAGAAGGTAAGCAGTGGCAAGGAGGTGAAGTCGGAATCCTCGTACATTGCAGGTGGGGATGTACAAACAGGCAGCTGTTGTGGAAAATGGTTTGGTGGTTCCTCAAAAAGTTAGACATAGACTCACTACCTGACCCAGCAATCTCGCTTCTACACATACACCTGAAGGTTCGGAAAACAGGTAATCAAATATACCTGCGCAGTAACGCTCATTTAACATTGAAAGGTTTTGCAACTCAGCGAAACGACGTATAACAAAACCAACTTTACCCCAGGCTAGTCCTATATAATAAAAGGCTAATATGCAAATTGTCCCTACAGGTGGGAGTTCAACCGACCGGAGAGTTAGACGGGCGCTGACCGCCAGGGGGTGGTGCGGGACACGGTGGGCGGCGGTGACGCAGCACTGGCAGCAGGTGGCGCTGGAGGCGCTGCTGCCCTGCTGGGGCCTGAGCAAAGCGGGGCTGGGCGGTGCCAGGCCAAGGTGGGTGCAAAGGGAGGCCCCACTTTTGTGCACCGATCCTCTAGTTGACATATAAACAAGAGTGAAGTTCCCACAGCAAATCATCGATGTGTAACAAAGCAACTTGGAATGAAACGATGTTATTGGAAAATATGCTATACGCCAATGTCCACAGCACCATCCACACAACAGACAAACAGTGGGAACCTAACACCCATCGACGGATGAGCAGACTTATATAATGGAATATTACTCAGCCATAAAAAGGAACGGAGCCCTGAGGGATACTGCACAGTAAGTGAACCTTGAAAACACTATTCTAAGTGCAAGAAGCCAGACCCCAAAGGCCACAAATGGCGTGGCTGTTGGGAATAGGAACTGATTACTTACAACAATGACCGATTTTCAGTTGTGGTGATGAAAACAGTTTGGAACCTGATCAAGATAGTGGCAGCATAAAATGGTCGCTTTTATGTGATGTGCATTTCGCCTCAGTAAAATATCTTTAAAACCAATGACATCCTTAAACACTGCCAGTTAGAAAATAACAATGCAAACCCCCAGCCCTTTCACACAGCCACAGGAGGCAAGCCGCTTAGGAACGAACCTCAGGTGCGACCCACGGGACCGAGGCGAGGCTCCTCGCGCGGAAAAACGGAGGTTGGAAACAAACGCGACCTACTTTGCTCCGGGGAAGGAAGCCTCCACTGGGCTGACGGCGTGGGCGCCACTGAATTCACACACGCCACGCCGCGCCGAGCCAGGCTCACCAGAGGGCCCAGAGCTGGACAAAGTGACTGAAGCTAATGCTGCAAGACGATGACGAGAGTCTCCAAACTTCCGGGAACGGGGCACCGCGCAGACCCCGCTGGAGGCCACACTCCCCGGGGCTGCCGTCCGAGCCGCCCCCGCCCGCGGCTGCAGGGACCCCAGGCTGCCGGGCCGCGGGTGCGGAAGCGGGAGGGTCGGCATCCCGTGCTCCGTAGGCCCGACGCCAGGCCGGTGAAGGCTCCAGGCCAATGCCGAGACCCCGAGACTCCGAAGCCGCCTGACAGACGGCGTGCGCCCGGGGTCTGCGGACGGCCCGGGCTCGGCCTCCAGGGCGGCGCCGACGCCCGGCTGGCCACGCCTCCGCCATCCCGCCGGCCCGCCCGCGCTCGGAGACCCTCGGGCACCCGGCAGTGGGTGGCCCCCGCCTAGCTTCGCCCCCGGGCTTAGCCTCTCAGCCCCGCCCCAGTCCCCGCCCCTCTCAGGCCCCGCTCCCGGATCCTGACCACGCCCCTTGCGACCCCGTCCCTCGGGCCCCG